>SNQJ01S0018876.1:131918-177676 GCA_010110895.2 Picea sitchensis
CCCCCTAGAAGAGGCTTATTATATGAAATTATCTCTTTTTCAAGGCGTTGAGTACTTTTTCTGAGGATTTTCTATGCTATATTGATATTTGGTTCTTAACATGCTGAGAAATCGAATGTCCCGATCTGAGAAAATGGTTTGTGGGATTCTAAAATGTACCCAGAATCGTTCAAAGAAGATATTGGCAGTGCCCTCTACTATGATTCTCTTCTTACCGACAAGTAGAATGACCATCTTAGAAAAGTGATCCACAACCACAAAAACATAGTCATTGCCCTGCTTGGTGGACGGGAGGCCCAACATCTAGTCCATTGAGATGGATTATCATGGCCTTTCAGGAGTAGGCAGAGGGGTATACAAGCCATGTTTCTTGGTGGCTAGTTTGGAAATCACGTAGGTAGTGTAGGACCTGATATACTTGCTGACCTCCTGTCGAAGTTTTGGCTAGTAGAAATATTTCTGCAGCATTTCCACTGTCTTTGCGAGGCCGAAGTGTCCTGCCACCCGACTGTAGTGGGATTCCTATATCATCTTTGATCGCTCGCTTGATGGAACATATATATAGCCCAGACGACAAAGAAACCCATCCCGAATATAGAAATTAGAGACAATTGTGTTTGTGCCCAACATTTGGTAGGTGGTGGCAAAGTTTGGGTCTATCTCATAGAGTTGGGGCCATCCAGAGGTCTCATGGTCGCAAGAGTCTAGCACCGTGGTGAGTGCCGCGACTGATGGTCTTCTGGGAAATCAACAATGCAGTTGGTGCTTCTCATTTTATACTTGATGTTGAGGTGGAATTACTGCAAGTACGTGGACCACTTCTGATGGCGGTCATTCTGCAATTTTCCTTGTGTCTGCATGAACTGCAGTGGCTTATGATCAGTGTGGATGACTATATCCTTCCCAAGAATGTAATGTCTCCATTGGCAGTAGGATTTCACAATGCAATACATTTCTTTGTCGTAAGTAGGGTACTTACAGACAACATCTGATAGTTTCTCACTATGATAGGCCACAGGGTGGCCGTGCTGAGTGAGAATGACACCCACAACATAGTCTGAAGCATTTGTCTCGATCTCAAAGGGTTGTTGCAGGTCTGATAGTGAAAGTACTGGGGCTGAGCACAAGCGTTTCTTAAAATCATCTAACACTTATTGTTGGGACAAACCCCACACAAATTTCTCCTTACCACCACCCCTGGTTACTTGGATGAGGGCCCATGCAATATGGGAGAATCCCAACATGAACCTTTGGTAGAAATTGGAAAGCCCAAGAAGCTTCGAAGCTTAATGAGTGTGGTTGGGGCTGGCCAATCATGAATGACTTGGATTTTTGTTGGATCCACATGTACGCCATGCTGATCAATGATGTAGATCAGGTAATGAACCTTGTCCATGTCGAAGGAGCATTTTTCCAAGTTGGCGTAGAGATGGTGTTGCCGCAGGGTGTGCAAAACCTGCTAAATATGATGGAAGTGTTCTGCCCAAGTCTTGTTGTAAATGAGGATGTCATCTAGATACACCACTACAAAATTATTGGTGAATAGTCGTAGGATATCATCCATCATCCTCATGAAAGTGGCTGGAGCATTTGTCAAACCAAAGGGCATGACCAACCATTCAAAAATACCTTCCTTTGACTTGAAGGCAATCTTCCATACATCTGTCTGTTCTATCGGGACCTGGTGGTAGCCAAAATTCAGATCAATCTTACTAAAGTATTTGGCCCTTGTGAGCTAATCAAGGACGTCGTCGATTCGGAGAATCAGGTACCGGTTTCTGACTGTGATTTTATTCAGGGCCCGCTAATCAATGTAGAGTCACCAAGTTCCATATTTCTTCTATACCAACATGATTGGGCTCCGACAAGGTGATGAGCTAGGTCAAATGTGCTCCTTGTGGAGAAGTTCTTAGATCTGCCTCTTGATCTCCTCATTCTCTAACAGAGAGAGGTGATAGACTGGCCCATTGGGAAGCGATGCGCAAGGGATCAGATTGATGGGGTGCTTGACCTGACAGTGAAAAGGTACCTTAGTAGGTGAGGAGAAGAAATCTGAGTATTCTTCCACAACCTTATCCACTTGCTTCTACTGTGTGGAGAGTTCGACCGCAGAGACCCTAGATGTGGTTGCGATCTTTCACTCATTCTGAGAGAAAATCATGAAGAAGACAAACTTCCCTGTATGAGAGATTACTTTTCTACATTTCTTAGAAAATATCAAGGAGATAACACTTGGTGGGACTGCGTCGGTTATCCTATACAATTTCTTGTTCAAAGTGATAATAACACTGCGAGGCCTAAACTCATATACAACATGACGTTTCCATAAATATGGTTGGCCCAAAAAAACATTACAAACTTCGAGAGGGGAAACATCAGACAATACCTCATCTTTGAAGGGCTTGATGTCATATGACATGCAATATTGTTGGCTGACGCATATGTCACTTCCTTGGCGGAGCCATCCGATGGTGTAGGTTGCGGGTGCGCCATTGTCAGTAGGGAGAGTCGCTTAACAACCTCTGTTGAGATGAGGTTCTTATTGCTACCACTATCAATGATGAGAAATACCCTTCTAGTAGATTCAACCATCTTTCTACCACTTCGGTGTCTATCCGACCTTCAAATATAGGAATATCAATTTTTTTTGTACCTTGAAGGGGGCGACGCCTCCGTTTGAGGAATATGCATCACCTATTAGTAGTCGCCGAAGGATTTGCACAAAACTATCCATCATCTTGTTCCTCTGTTGCATGAGGGATTCCTCGAGCAACATTTTGAAGGGATCTCCTGTCTTATCGTCTTTCTTTTCTTCTTCAATGAGAGGTCATTTGGGCATGCGAGAGATTTTTTCCTCAAGAGATACAAGATCGAGACCCAATTCTTTGTACCCTAACCTTGTTGGGGACATGCATTAAGAACGAGAAGGAGTAGACCGCTCTAATAAAACTGATCCATAATATATTTTCAAAATGAAATGATTACATATTATTATCAAAATATGCTTAACACAAAATAACAAATATACAATAAAACTAGTTTCTATTCAATAAGGAAATAAGCTGAAACTGTAAAATGCAGCAGAAACAAGCTTGCTAGAATGGTGGTGGCTTATCTCTGAGAAGAGATGTGATGGCTAAGCTCATTCAAAAGAAGATGATTACAATCAGGATCTGAAGGCCTTTTTACCATAAATAGGAATGTCAAAAACCCTATACATCCAAAAAACCTAACCCTAGGAGATGAAGTGCCAAAAGTCATGTGGGCCCTGTTTGGGTAAGTTAGTACATCAACTTCCCGGGGTCATAAATTTTGCATACAATATCCGTTTTAGGCACACGATAGCCCATTGGAAAGGTCTATCCAAGGAATACACATTTCACTACTGTTTGTTAAAGGTCATTCCTATTGTGGTGATTCCTAAAAAATGATGTTTAGGGCCTCAAAACGGCCTTGCAAGTCAGGGACGCAAAAACTAAGGAAAAAACTACCAAACTGGAAAACTGCCAAAATGAGCTAGTTGGAATAGGTGGGAGGCCACCGGGATCCATATGGATCAGCTACTATGCACACCAAACAAATATTGTACGCGAAATTTATGCTTCCATACATTTGATGTAGAAACTGTTAACACTCTTTCTGTCTTGGGAATTTTCAAAGAAAACATTTCGCTATGGGAACTTTGGGTAGCACCTTCATCAACATTTGGCATTAAATGCTCAGGATTCACATTCTTGGTTTTACAAAAATTGGGTGCAATCTTGTTTTCTATAAGGTCCAGAGCATTGGATGTCTTTTGGCCAAATATTAATTTTTTTTGGGATTTTTGGCTTCTTTTAAGCCAATTTTGGATTTTTTAGCCAAATTTGGCTCTCAGCCTTTTTTTCAGGGTTTAATCACTTTTATTTAACAAAAATGGTATTGGGCCCGAAGGCATAATATCCAAGTGTTCCAACCAAGTCCGTGAGCCACCACACCAAGCATCAAACCACACATATCAAAGTTAAGCACCAAGCCACCAAGGGGATAAGCCCACATAATGAAAACTTGCTCTCAATCCCAACAATCCAAAATAAATAGTTTCAATTTTCTGGCCAAAGCCACTTCATCTATTTTTCATGGAGATCTGACAGTTTGAGAACTTCACCTCTTATACAAATCCTAAAAATCTGTGATTTATGATGATGGAGTATTGGATAACCTTTTTGTTTCTCATTTCTAAGGTATCATGCTTCTTTTTTTTTATGGTTAGCTGCAGACTAGGTGAAGAAAGGCATTGAAAATTTTTCAAAACTGGTTTTTTGTATGTCGCTATAGGAAGTTCCTGCAACTCTCTACACATAAAATAGGTGATTTTATGGAAATCACTGTTTTTGCAGTCAATTTCAAAATCAGACTCTGACCATATGGAAAGGTATTTTGAAAACCTGAAAGTGGTTTCTCTCAAGCACAAGCTCATATACAAAAATGTCCCTCAGTTTTCACACATGTGTCATGGTTTGGGAGATACAAGCAGATCTTTACAACTCATTTTTCAAATTTGAAAATACAAGAATTTTCTTGATTTAGTCATCTTATTTGGGCACAAATTACGAGGCGATGGAAATGTATTTTGAAAAAATGAAAGACGTTTTTCTCAGGAACAAGCTCATATACAAAAATCTCCCTTTTTTGTTACACAAGTGTCATGGTTTGGGAGATAAAAACAGATCTTTACAGCTCATTTTTCAGAAATTCACCATATGTTGTGAAATGGGATAGTTAGCCCTTAGTTCGATTCCACACGTGCCAAGATGAGGTGTCAAGTCAGAAAGACACATGGATGTTCAAGGAGGATATTTTTTTTAAAGATCCTCAAATATTTGATTTGATTTGAATGTATTTAATGCTTTAAATATCAAACTCTATATTTTAGGCATGGGACTAATTTTCCAGATTTTTGTAATCTTGTTGATATGACTAAGTGCAAATTTGACCCTAAGAGGTGTGATATATGCTTGTTTTGAGTAGATCAGATCCAAGCTTTGAGGATCTAGTTTCTATCTCATATATATATAAAACTCATGATAAATTATATGTAAAAGGGGGGATATGATCTCTAAGACCCGAGAGGTCTGAGAGAAAGTTTGGAAGATCCAAGAAATGATGAGAGGGAGCTGTAGAGTATGTAAAGTCTCTGGTTTAAATCAAAGACCTGATTCTATTTTTAAGTCAAAGAACTTCAACTGATAAATAAAGCTTTGATCAGTTAGTCAGTCCTTCTTTGTGTTATCATATTTTATCAAATTTCTTCTATTAGATGTGTTAGAATTTGGGTAGTAAAGCAGAACAAAAGTATCTTTTAAAATTTCATGAGAATAACAACTAGATCTCATATATAGAAAACAATCTTCACTACTTGAACAGAGAAGACAAGCAGATCTAAACAGATTGGATATAGTTAATAGGTAGATCTAGAATAATCATCAAATTCTGATCTACAATGCTGGAATAAAAATTATACAGATCTACAGATCTAAAACTCAAAATGAAACCCAGTCTGATCATGAGCAACAAAACAAACTTCAGAAATAAGAACCAAAACTCAACATACAGTCCAGATTTGAAAACATTCAATGTTGATACATCAATCTAGATAGATCAAAACAAAAACTCAAAGTAAAGTTCAGATCTGATAACCTGAGTAGATAACTTACCTTGCCTTGAAGACTTACCACTGAAGAGGTCACAACCACACACAGAGATGAAAACCATTTGTAATTATGATAAGAAAAAGTCCAACTCATAGATCCACCATATAGGTTGGATCTTTGACCAAGAGAAGAAATAACTTTCTTGCCACCAAAGGGAAAGGACCCCCAAAAAAACTTCACACAGTCAAACCCTCAAACAAGAGAAAGCTTTAATCACCCAAACCTTTACACAGAAAATCTGTGGAAAAACCCTCACACAAGAATGGTTTAAGGGAGGCCGTGGCTCAACATATCACAGGTTTGGATAGATGCAAAGGAGGGCCGCACTCATAAGGGGCTGCACTATAGCAACTACATCACAAAAGTAGTAAAGGGGCTATAGCACACAACAATCACACCCCAACTTCAGTAAAGGGGCTGCACCATACAACTGTCACACCCAACAACAGTAAAAGGGGCTGCACCACACAACATTTCAACAATCCTTAAGGGAGCCACACCACA
The DNA here is from genome assembly GCA_010110895.2 of Picea sitchensis. NCBI lineage: Eukaryota > Viridiplantae > Streptophyta > Pinopsida > Pinales > Pinaceae > Picea > Picea sitchensis. Next base: position 138,116 of record SNQJ01S0018876.1, read on the forward strand.
CAGTCTTTAAGGAGAGCCGAGAGGTGCAGAATAGAAGGCCAAGCCACCACACAAGGCTCAACAACAAATGATCCAACAGGAAGAGGGCCATAGCAGCAAAGGTGATCTCAAGGGAGCCGTAATACAACACACCAGGTCTCAAAAGAAAGCCGCAGCAACAAAGCACTTCAACAATCACCCTCATCAGCAAGAAGAAGGAGGGCCACACTTGCTATCACCCTATAACATCAAGGAAAGAGGGCCATACTAGATGTCACCCTACAACAGCAAGGAGGAAGCCACATCACACCACAACAGACCTCAAAGTAGAGGCCACAACAGCCTCAGAGAAAACTCCTAAAGGAGGGCCGTAGCAACAACAGGAGCAAAAATAATAATGTGTGTGTTGTGAGGGGTAAGGGGGGGTTTTATTTATAGTTTAGGCTAGGGTAAATAAAATTAAAATAATTATTAAATATAACATGTTTAAATTAAATAATTTAAACATGGTATAATCAACATTTTAATTTAAACTTTATTTAACCCTTAAGACAAAAACAACATAAAACCTCGAAACCAACACAAGCAAGGGTAAGGGAGGGTTTACAAGGTGGCAATACTTGTTCTTTAATTTTCAAGGTGACCTTATTACTTTATCATCATTGCATATGGGATACATCCCTCATGTGGTCATGTCCTCTTTCAAGGAGGGTCATACACCAACAAAATACTTGATCGAGGATCAAGTTGCCCCATGACTTTTTCTGGGGTCTTATCCACCAAGGTCCAAGACCAAGGATCAACCCATGCCCTAGGCATGGGTACCCTGGACCATGTCTAGGGGCCCTAGACTTATCTAGGGGCTTTAACTGCTTGGTCCTAGACCAAGAACCTCAATCATATACTGGAGGCCTTCTCAAGGGTCTTTACTGCTTGGTACCAGACCAAGAACCCCAATCATCTACTAGGGGCCCTCTCAGGGGTCTTATCCACCAAGGTACAAGACCGAGGATCAACCCATGCCCCAAGCATGGGTACCCTGGAGATTTCTAGGGGCCCTAGACATATCTAGGGGCTTTAGCTGCTTGGTCCCAGACCAAGAAACCCCAGGGGTGCACTTGGGGGCCCTAGATCTTAGCTAGGGTCTTTTCCATCCTTCCGAAGAATGGCTCTTGCAACTGCTATAAATTTAACACTCCCTCTCAACAAGAGAGGCATTCTCAGCTACATCAAGCTTGTCATGAAAGTATACAAACTTTGTCAGGGACAGTGGCTTGGTGAAAATATTTGCCGTCTGTTCTGCTATCGGAACATACTGAATGCTATGAACGTTCTTCTGAACCATGTACCAGACATACTAATATATCATCTCAATGTGTTTCGATTTGTCATGAAACATTGACTTCTCGATGAGCTTTACACAACTTAGATTTTCACAGTGAATGACTATGGGTTCAAGATCTGAACTGAACAAGTCAGAGAGTATCTTCCTAAGCCACACTGCTTTTCTACTTGCAACAATGTATTCTGACTCTTTAGTGCTTTGGGCTATGAAGCCCCGTTTCTTGCTGGATCAGGAAATCATTTTTGAACCCAAAATGAAGCATAAATCCAGAATTGCCCTTCCGATTCACTATATTGCCCATCCAAACTGAATCTGTAAAAACATGGAGCATTACACTTCCATTGGAAACATATCTCAGAATATGCTTCATAGTAACTATATGTAAATGCGTCGGTTCACACATGAACTGGCTGAGAGCATTCACCACATAACAAATGTCTGGTCTCGTATGTACGAGATAAATCAATGATCTGCCAATATAAGGTGGGATCTTCTGGATCTGAACCTATGGCCTGATCTCATAGTTTATTTAGATTAGAGATCATTTGTGTGCTCATGGACTTGCAGTCCATCATGCCAAATATGCGCAGCACATCAACTGCACATTTACCCTATGAGAGAAATATCTCTCCTGGTTTTTGCCAAAACTCCAAGCTCAGAAAGTAATGTAAAAGACCCAAGTCTTAACTTCTGCTGAAGAGATCCCTTTTAGTCTGAGCTATATATAAAAAATTCTTTTTCTGTAAGGAACAGATCATCCTAAGATAACATGAATATTTTGGACAATCTTTATATAAGTATGAAACCAAGTCTCTGTCAATACTTTCATATGGAGTTCATGGGACTCTTTCCCATGGATAGCCTCCTCTTTAGCTTCACTATTTAAGAATAAATTCTTAACATCTATTAGATGAAATATCCAAAACAAAAAATGCGACAACAAATTCTGATGGAAGTGAGGGTCTAGTCATAGATAATCCCTTCTTTCACGAGTCACAACTTTAACCCCAATACAACCTTCTGTTGTAGGCTTTATCTCATAAGGCCAATTGAGGTTACCACTGATTTGTCACGAGTTCTTTGAAACAATGACCATGCATCATTCTTTTCTATCAAAAAATCTTCCCACATTTCAAATGTGAAAGGTTCTGAATCAATCACAAGATTCAATTTATCTATAGGGCCAGAGAACTTATCTGGTTTCTGCTTTCTTGAAAATGCCCTTAGATGTTTGAATTTTTTTTCTGCTTCCTTTAGTATTTCTTGGCACCAGGCTGGTTTCATTTTTAAAGAAACTAATAGTGTCTCTGGATTCTATTAATATGTCAGTTCTGTTGTAGGTCAAGGATTAATTCATATACAGGGACTGCTCCCTCTGAGTCTCATAAAATATCTGCCTTTCTGTCATATGCAAATTGGCTCCCTCTGAACCTATACAAAATTTTTCCTCTGTTTTGGTGTTCATAATGTTTCAAGATGTTCTTGGTGTCAGTACCAAGTTCAATATGTAAAACTGAGTCAGACTTTAGAGCTCCTGTGCCAATGGCTCAAAATTCAATGAAAAGGGATAGGGTTCTCAAAACAAAGATACCCCAACTGTCAAGGTAAAAAATGTTGGTCCTTTTAACCAAGGAAGTAGACCAAGGTTACATGTTGTCTTTCATAAAATACCAAACAAACAGTTGGGTTTCCAACCAGGGAGAAAGACTTAGCTTACATCAAAATAAGTACTGCTCCCTTGGTCATATAACAAAAATAATAAATACACAAGAGATTTTGACAGTATTCCATTGAGACATGGATACATAAAGTTGACAGGATCTCACTTGTGTCACAAAGAATATCCATGAAACTTGTTTAGGCTTTAAGACATACTTGAACTTTTACTTTGATACAAAATTTGTCAGTTCAAGTAATTCCAATATTCTTAAGTGTTTATCCTATGGATAAGACAAAATTCATCCATATGCAAAAAAAACAATACGTCTTAAAGAATGAGGCCAAAAACCGTATTGACAAATTATGTTCTTACAAAAGTTTACCCACACATGTTTTTCTTCAAAGCCAAGTACCAAAGTTGTTTCCAAGTTTCCACCTCTCATGTATTGTGGTTAACTTTAAGGCTTGTGTACTCTTTGTAGTATGAAAACATATTAAGTGCATAAGGTGCTGCCATTTACACAGTTTAAATATCCTTTACCAATAGTTCTGTTAAAGTCATTGTATTTTACCAAAATCTTATCAAATGAAAGCTGAGCACTTACCAAGCATTAGTAACAATAAAATCCTTAAACCTATCACTTATGCTCTTAAGATGATGGTTACATTTCCAAGAATTTTGTAACAGACCTTTGACTAACACTTACCCTCTTTCAACTGAGTTTATCATTTAATTTTTCAATCAAACAGTAGAGAAGAAAAATCTTGGCAATCAGAAGATGATCAAGGGTAAACTAGAAGATTTACTAAGAGTCCCTTTCTAGCCTCTAGAATTTCCTAACAAGAAAACTCTCCCAACTTGCATTGGTCACTCCACCAAAGATCCAAAATAGGTATTCTTTGGCACCCAAACTTGCATCTCACAAGTGAACACGATAATAAACAAGAAGATCTTTCATATCAATAAAAAAAAATTAATGACTATCTTCTTGTCATAGGGGTAGTTCCAACAGAGAGAAAACATGGTGAGGTGAACGAACTTTTTTAAAACATAGGCCAAACTAGAAAAATCAGCTCAAGTAGAGCTTGCCACAGTCATTCAGATCTTACATGACAAATAAAAATAGAGTTAACAACCTCCAAAACTTCCCAAGTCTATTAGTGACACAAAGATTTAAATAAGAAGAAACAGTTCCCAAGGAGTACCTTTTTGTTAACAAATATATATGCTAGGAGAGGTCTCTAAACCAATTCTGATGCTTGTAGCGTAGCATAATTTTTTTTTGTCATGTATCATTCTTGGACCTTGACTAACAAAGTACAATGGAGAGATTGAACTTTCTTATGTTCAATCTGTTCTAGTCATTTTCTAACAGTTAGAATGACAATAATTCAAGTTCCTTTCCAAAGCATAAATGAGCAAAAAATTAGTTACCTTTTCACAAGAGGTTTCAGGATTGCTAAGGAGAGTGAAGGTTTGCCCACCTTGTAGCTTAACCAAAATTGAAATCCCGTTACCTTCTAAAATATACAAAGGAAGTCATTCCTTACTTCTGATGTGCAAAACAAACTTTAAGAAGAGGATCTTCGCAGGCTCAAGTCTTCAAATCTTGAGCTCTTTTCATGCCCTAAGCTCTGATTCCATGTTAGAATTTGGGTAGTAAAGAAGAACAAATGTATCTTTTAAAATTTTGTGAGAATAACAACTAGATCTCATATCTAGAAAACAATCTTCACTACTTGAACATAGAAGACAAGTAGATCTAAACAGATTGGATATAGTTAATAGGTAGATCTAGAATAATCATCAAATTCTGATCTACAATGATGGAATAAAACTTATACAGATCTACAGATCTAAAACTCAAAATGAAACCCAGTCTGATCATGAGCAACAAACCAAACTTCAGAAATAAGAACCAGAACTCAACATACAGTCCAGATCTAAAAACATTCAATGTTGATACATCAATCTAGATAGATCAAAACATAAACTCAAAGTAAAGTTCAGATCTGATAACCTGAGTAGATAACTTACCTTTCCTTGAAGACTTACCTCTGAAGAGGTCACAACCACACATAGAGATGCAAACCATTTGTAATTATGCTCAGACAAAGTCCAACTCATAGATCCACCATATAGGTTGGATCTCTGACCAAGAGAAGAAATAACTTTCTTGCCACCAAAGGGAAAGGACCCAAAAAAAACTTCACATAGTCAAACCCTCAAACAAGAGAAAGCTTTAATCACCCAAACCCTTACATAGAAAATCTGTGGAAAAACCCTCATACAAGAATGGTTTAAGGGAGGTTGTGGCTCAACATAGGACATGTTTGGACAACTGCAAAGGAGGGCCACACTCATAAGGGGATGCACTATAGAAACTACATCACAACAGTAGTAAAGGGGATGTACCACAGAACAATCACACCCCAACTTCAGTAAAGGGGCCGCACCATGCAACTGTCACACCCAACAACAATAAAAGGGGCTGCACCACACAACAATTCAACAGTCCTTAAGGGAGCCACACCACACAGTCTTCAACGAGAGCCGAGAGGTGCAGAATAGAAGGGTTGAGCCACCACACAAGGCTCAAAAACAAACACTCCAACAGGAAGAGGGCTGCAACAACAAAGGTGATCTCAAGGGAGCCGTAATATAACACACCAGGTCTCAAAAGAAATCCGCAACAACAAAGCACTCCAATAGACACCCTCATCAACAAGAAGAAGGAGGCCCACACTTGCTATCACCCTACAACAACAAGGAAAGAGGGCCGCACTAGCTGTCACCCTATAGTAGCAAGGAAGAAGCCACATCACACCACAACAAACCTCAAAGGAGAGGCTGCAACAGCCTCAGAGAAAACTCCTAAAGGAGGGCCGTAGCAACAACAGGAGCAACAATAATAATGTTTGTGTTGTGAGGGGTAAGGGGGGGTTTTATTTATAGTTTAGGCTAGGGTAAATAAAATCATAAATAAAATTAAAATAATTATTAAATATAACATGTTTAAATTAAATAATTTAAACATGGTATAATCAACATTTTAATTTAAACTTTATTTAACCCTTAAGACAAAAACAACATAAAACCCTGAAACCAACACAAGCAAGGGTAAGTGAGGGTTTAGGAGGGTTTACAAGGTGACAATAATTGTTCTTTCATTTTCAAGGTGACCTTATTACTTTATCATCATTGCATATGGGATTCATCCCTCATGTGGTCATGTCCTCCTTCAAGGAGGGTCATACACCAACACAATACTTGATCAAGGATCAAGTTGCCCCAGAACGTTTTCTGGGGTCTTATCCACCAAGGTCCAAGACCAAGGATCAACCCATGCCCTAGGCATGGGTACCCTGGACCATGTCCAGGGGGCCTAGACTTATCTAGAGCCTTTAACTACTTGGTCCTAGACCAAGAAGCCCAATCATATACCAGGGGCCCTCTTAGGGGTCTTTACTGCTTGGTACCAGACCAAGAACCCCAATCATCTACTGGGGGCCCTCTTAGGGGTCTTATCCACTAAGGTACAATACCAAGGATCAACCCATGCCCCAGGCATGGGTATCCTGGACATTTCCAGGGGCCCTAGACATATCTAGGGGCTTTAGCTGCTTGGTCCCAGACCAAGAAACCCCAGGGGTGCACTCCGGGGCCCTTGATCTCAGCTAGGGTCTTTGCCATCCTTCCGGAGAATGGCTCTTGTAACTGCTATAAATTTAACAAGATGTGTGATTGTTGAAGATATTATAGTAAGGATTACTATAATAGTTGCCATGAATTTTTGGAAAAGATTTCTAAGATATTATAGGTTCTTCCTGCAGCTATACCAAAAGCATGTTACTTTGGTCTAACCTACAATTGTGTTTTTCCTGAATTCTTCATTCACAACTATTCAATGTCAGAACATATCTATACCTTATTTATCTTGACTTGTCTACCATAGAATATTAGGTTAAGGTCATTGTATTTAATGGACTCCATGCCCAATAGCTTCACTACCTTCTTGTTGAACATATCACTCTCAAAATTTCTTGAAAAACCCAACCCAATTAATTTTATTCTAAGATGTGATAGGCTTGTTCCTAAAGCAGTCTAGGAACAACTTCTAGCGCTAAAATATTTTTGCGCCATTGCCGGGGACGGAAGTGAAGATATCTTTCTTGGGAGAACAACAACGAGGAGATATAGCTTTGGATGGTGAACTGAAGATGGGCACTTTAGACTGCTTATCTTTCACCATGGCGACTCCACTATTCAAAGATTCATAGGCAACTCCATTGGTTGAAGATACATAATGGTCATGGAAGCTATCTTGGCTTGGAGGTATGCATTTTGTGATTTCTCAAACATAGCTGGTTTTCCACATCCAATGCCTATTATAGCTGAATGGGATGCCTATCTCCCCAGATTCATAGGAAGAAAGTATGATCATCTTGGTGAGCACTTATTAAATTTTCATAAATGCATGCTTGAACATGATTTTGTTCATGAGGATGTCTTAATCAAGATGTTCAGATTTTATTTAGAAGAACATGCTCATGAATGGTTTCAATCTCTTCCTGCTACTAACATTCATTCTTTGAAGGACTTTCATGATGTTTTTTATTAATATTGCAAGAGGATTTACCCGACTGAGAAAAGTTTTGAGCATTTCTGTGAAGGATATGCATTATATATTCAGAATTTAGCAGTTGATGCTTCTAGCAGTGAAGATGAAGGGATTGGTTATGTTGAGGAAGAGGAAGAAGATTCACTTTCAAATATATCTTCTTCTAAATCTATTTTACAATAGGAGGATCTTCAACAGTTAGATATTGAGGCTGATGACAATAATAATTTAGATGCATTTGGCATTAATCAAAATGTTACTTATAGTGATAATTATGATACAAAAATTGTTCCAAGTTTGTTTGAAGATCATATTACCGATGATAATTTTCAGAAATATTCATCTTTGTCATTAGAATTTTATCATGTTCCTCCCATTTTTGATGAATATGATGATGATCTCTAAATTCTAGATCCAAATGTTTGTGATTGGCAGAATCTGATCAATAGATTCATGAAGACATTCAGTCCATTATCCATGAATAGCCGGAGCCGGTATATGAAAACTATGCATCTGATGGCGGTGAGGAATACATGGATCAGCTTGTTGATTCTCATGATGGAATTGTTGTTGTTGTTGTTCAAGAAACTTATGAGTAGATTTAGGATGACCTTGATGCTTTTGATTGCCAACACCCGAATGATGTTCATGCACTTTTTCCAGCAAAACAAATGAAGTATCATTTGATAAGTGAAACATAGGAACAATGTGGCCTTTCGTATCAGTTGGCCATGCAACATAATTGGTAGGACCCCGTGGCCATTTACATGGAGCCTTGGTTTTTAGAAAATTTCAGGCTTATGGCATTTGGAATCAAAGTGGATTGTGGTTGTAAGTATGTCTTGCAAATAAATTTTTTGCTGCAAATATCGTATTCTTCTTTTACTTCCATCTACATGCAAGAAGCTCTTATAGTCAGTTTGATGCTATCACGGCTTCAATGGAATCATGATTACACATGATTAACCTATTTCTACTAGTTATAAGTAGGAGTAGTTATATGAATAAGATCGTTTCTCGAGTAGTTGGTTTGCAACAATATGTTGTCATTTTAGTAACTAGTATCTTAGAATTTGAATAAGTTGGAGAGGTTTGGAAGGAAGTTAATGACTTCATAGCCCATGGATAAGGCACACTAGATCTACAGGTTCTTGGCAGCATCACAGGGAGGACTCCATCCCCCATGGAGCCCATGTTAACACTCTTTCTGTCTTAGGAATTTTCAAATAAAAAGTTTCGCTACGGGAACTTTCGGTAGTGCCCTCATCAACATTTGGAAGAAAATGCTCGGGATTCACATTCTTGGATTTACAAAAATTGGGTGCAAGCTTATTTTCTATCAGGTCCAGAGCATTGGATGTCTTTTGGCCAAATATTAAATGTTTTTGGGATTTTTGGCTTCTTTTAAGCCAATTTTGGCCTTTTTATCCAAATTTGACTCTCGTCCTTTTTTGCAGGGTTTAATCACTTTTATTTAACAAAAAAAGGTATTGGTCCCGAAGGCCTACTATCCAAGTGTTCCAACCAAGTTCGTGAGCCACCACACCAAGCATCAAACCACACATATCAAATTTAAGCGCCAAACCACCAAGGGGATAAGCCCACGAGAATGAAAACTTGCTCTCAATCCTAGAAGACTAGAAGAAATAGTTTGTATTTGTTGGCCGAAGAAACTTCATTTGTTTTTCATGGAGATCTAACAGTTTGAGAACTTCACCTCTTATACAAATCCTAAAAAACTGTGATTTATGATGATGGAGTATGGGATAACCTTTTTGTTTCTCATTTCTAAGGTATCATGCTTATTTTTGTTATGGTCATATCCATACTAGGTGAAGAAAGGCATCGAAAATGTTCAAAACTAGTTTTTTGTATGTCGCTACAGAAAGTTCCCACAACTCTCCACACATAAAATAAGAGATTTTTTTGGAAATGACTGTTTTTGTAGTCAATTTCAAAATTCGAATCTGACCATATGGAAAGATATTTTGAAAAAATAAAAGACATTTTTCTCAAGCACAAGATCATATACAAAAACCTCCCTCAGTTTTCACACAAGTGTCGTGGTTTGGGAGATACAAGCAGAGCTTTACAACTCATTTTCAGATTTGAAAATACAAGAATTTTTTTGTTTTAGTCATCCTTTTTTGGGAACATATTACAAGGCAATGGAAAGGTATTTTGAAAAACTGAAAGAGATTTTTATCAAGAAGAAGCTCATATAAAAAAACCTCCCTCAGTTTTTACACGGGTGTCATGGTTTGGGAGATAAAAGTAAATATTTACAACTCATTTTTTAGAAATTTTCCATATGCTATGAAATGGGACAATTAGCCCTTAGTTCGATTCCACACGTGCCAAGATGAAGTTTCAAGTAATAAAGAGACATGGATGTTCAAGGAGGATATGTTTTCTAAATATCCTCAAATATTTGATTTGATTTGAATGTATTTAATGCTTTAAATGTCAAACCCTATATTTTAGGTATGGGATTAATTTTCCAGATTTTTTGTAATCTTGTTGATATGACTAAGTGAAAATTCAACCCTAGGAGGTGTGATCTATGTCTATTTTGAGTAGATCATATCCAATCTTTGAGGATCTAGTTTCTATCTCATATATCTATAAAAATCATGAAAAATCATATGCAAAAGTGGGGAGATGATCTCTAAGACCCGAGAGGTCTGAGAGAAAGTTTTGAAGATCCAAGAAGAGCTAAGAGGGAGCTGTAGAGTATGTAAAGTCTCTGGTTTAAATCAAAAACCTGATTCTATTTCTATGTGAAATAACTTCAGCTGATAAATAAAGCTTAGATCAGTTAGTCATTCCTTCTTTGTGTTATCATATTTTATCAATTTTCTTCTATTAGATGTGTGATTACTGAAGATATTATAGTAAGGATTGCTACAATAGCTGCCTCGAAAAACACTTAATTCATTTTGTAATGTTTGGAAAGGATTTATAAGATATTACATGTTCTTCCTGTAGCTATACCAAAAACATGTTGCTTTGGTCTAACCTACAATTGTGTTTTTCCTGAATTCTTCATTCACAACTATTCAATCTCAGAACATATCTATGCCTTATTTAGCTTGACTTTTCTACCATAGAATGTTAGGTTAAGATCATTGTATTTAATGGACTCCATGCCCAATGGATTCATTGCCTTCTTGTTGAACATATCACTCTCAAAATTTCTTGAAAAAACAACCCAATTAATTTGACTCTAAGATGTGCTAGGCTTGTTCCTAAAGCAATCTAGGAACAAGTTCTAGCGCTAATAGAAACTAACTCCAAAAAATACTAGTTGGCATTTCAAAAACACCTTTTGGCACTTATCCTCCTAGGTTTAGGGTTTTGGAACTTTAGGGTTCTTGATTTATGTGAAAAGGCCATCCTTTCAACCTTTGGTATTATATTTTTGCAAATGATCATATCCAACATCTCTCTCTCTCTTCAAAGATAAGCTACCACCATTCTAGCCAGTTTGTGTTCTATAATATTCCGCTATTTTATTCATTAGTAGAATTTCGGTTTTCACTGTATTACTATGATCTTTTCTATCTTCCTATTTGTGTTTCATTTCATTCTCTATACCATCCATATTAGTGGTATCAAGCAATTTTGTCTCTTTTTTTCTTTCTTGGTGCATATCCTTTACAAGGTTAGGGTATAGAGATTTGGTTCTTGACCTAGTTTCACTAGGAGACAACCACTCTCGCCATCCCAAGTGACCTCTCATGAATGGGGAAAATCTAGATGAAGGAGCATGGAATACTATCAATATGTTTCTTGAGGAAGCCCTTACATAAGAAATGAATGAGCTGATGGATTTTCCCAGATCCTTCAATGACTATTGATGGTGGGTGAGGCACCTTCAACAAGCAACCATTTTAGAGGTTCAACACCCTTCAAGGTACAATTTAACTTTGATATCCCTTTATTTTAAATATATATAGATTTAGATGATTTAAATAAATGGAGAAATATGTTAGAGGGTTATTACTCTGTTAAAAAAAATTCCAACATCGAAAAGATCACCTTCATGCTCCTTAAATCCCTTCCCCATGTCAAATATTGGTGGGAACTTTTCTAGGAGATACATAATGAATATGAGTCTATAAAATTCAGGACAATACCCAGTTGGGTGGCCTTTTTTGATGTCGTCAAGGAGGAATTGTACCCCATTGGAAGCTATGATGTCCGGTACATGAAATGGACAACTATACATCAGGAGAGAGACCAGACAATGTCGAAGTACGCCAATATATTCCATACCTTACGCTCAAATATGGGTATCAAAGACTTTGAGAAGCACCTATATTTGAATTTCTACAATGACCTACACAGGTACATCCAAGAAGAGATGGATTTATTGGATATATCCTCATTGGGAACCGCTTATCAATATGTTGTCAAAATCAAGCATAAATTTAAGAAGTGAAATAAGCGGTTGTTTGGGCCCGCATATCTATGAAAACAAATGTATGGTAAAGGAAACCCTAAATCACAAAATAAGGGATAGAGTAGAGAGATCCAACCTTGATAAAACTAGTTTAAGTCGTAGGAAAATAAGTGTAATGAGAAATTGCAGAAGGACACTAGAAAGTGGTGTGAGTTCCACAAAATCCCTTGGCACAACACTAATGAATGCCGCTCGAAATAGTCATTGTTGGCCGAGCCTAAAGAAAAAGAGTTGGACCTTGATTTAGAATCTTATTCAGAATAGGATAAGGGAAAGAGGGTCATCGATGCATAACCCAATGCTACAATCACAACTGTGAAGATCAACTAACCAGACGAGTTAGAGGAGCTTGAGGAGGGGGAGCGTCTCTTCTATTCCCAGATGTTGGTTAAGGGGAGCCTACTACATTTTATTATTGACGAGGGAGGTAGAAGAACTTGATCTCAAACAAGGTCATCAAGATATTGAAACTGCCAATAATTCCACACCCCCAACCATACACCATCGGTTGGTTGAGCCAGGGATGAGACTTTTTCTTTAGCTAATAGTTTCATCTATCCTATGGCATCAATTCCTTCAAAGCTGAGGTACTATGTGATGTTTCCCCACTTGAATTTTGTGATGTACTTTTAGGAATTCCCTATATGTGGAAATATCATGTTGTTTATGATTCTCAATCTCGTAGTTTCATTATTACTTTGGAAGGTCATCCCTACAGGGTACTAAAAGTAATTTTGACTATTTCCATTTCATTGATCTCAAAAAAACAATGCTCAAAGGTTATCTCTTGTACTTACAAGTTTGTGCTATTCATGGTTCGGTTGGAAACTGAATGAAAAGTCACCACCACCACAAATTTAACACATGATCTCTCTACACAACATAAGCAAGTGGACAAGCATGTAGAGGAATATAGAGACATATTCACCTCATCTATAGGGGTGCCTCTACACTATCAAGTCAAACATGCCAATGAATTGATACCTGGTGCTCCCTTACCCAATGGACCAATATACAAATGCTCCTTTTTTGAGAATGAGGAAATAAAGTGCCAAATTAATGAACTCATTTGAAAGGGATGCACTCAAATGAGCTCCTTGCATTCTGGGAGCCCATTATGTTGGTGTATAAGAATGATGACACATGGAAACTTTGTATTGATTATAGATCCCCAAACAAAATCATTGTCAAGAACCGATACCTAATCCCTAGAATTGATTATCTTCTTGATTAGATTAAGGGTTCCAAGTTATTTAGTAAGATTGATATGATTTTAGTCTACCACCAGGTTCCAATCGAACAAACTAATATATGGAAGATGACCTTAAAATCTAAAGAAGGCCTTTTTGAGTGGTTGGTCATGCTTTTTCGCTTGACTAATGCTCCAATTACATTCATGAGGGTGATGGATGATATACTATGGCCATTCAAAAAATCTTTTGTGGTCATGAAATCCTCATCTTTAGTTGGACTCGAGAAAAACATTTGCAATACATTCAACAGGTCTTGAGCACCTTGTGGCAACACAACTTACATGCCAATCTGGAAAAATGCTCATTTGACATGCAAATAATTAAATACTTGGGATACATTATGGATGAACATGGGGTGCATGTGGACCCAACCAAGATCCAATTCGTTTGTGATTAGAGAGCCCCAATGCCTTGGGAAGATCTCCATAGCTTCTTGAGCCTTGCCAAATTCTATTGTAGGTTTGTATTGGGGTTCTCTCATATCGGTTGACTCCTCATTCAAGAGATGAAAGATGGAGCTAAAGCCAATTTTTCCTAGTTTTAATCACAACATAAAGTATTCCAAGATTTGAAACACCACCTTTGTTGCACACCAATATTCACGTTGCCAAACCATCAACAACCATTTGAGATTGAAACAAATGCCTCTGAATATGCTATCGATGCAGTCCTCATTCAACAAGGACATCCAACGACCTATCACAATGATACACTATTTGATTTTATTCACATATATCCCACTTATGACAAGGAGATGTACTCCATTGTGCAAGCATGTTGACAGTGGAAGCATTATATTATAGGAAATGAAATGATCATCCCCACTAATCACAATTCTTTGCAATTCATGTAGACACAATGAAAGTTGTAGATTGACCACCATCAAAAGTGGTCCATATACTTGCAACAATTCCACTTGAACATTAAGTACAAGAAGGGAAGTGCCAACTGTGTTGCAGACTGCCTCAATCAGCCCCCAGGTGTGGCACTAACCATATTTCTTAATTCCCACTGGAATGACACCTCCGAGTGGCCATGATTATACAATAATGACTATAAATTTTCTACTACTTATCATACACCGAGTGCAAGAAAAAAAGTCTTGGAATTCCACCTCCAGGATGCATTCTTGTGCCATATGGGCCTTCTTTGTGTTCCCTTAAGTGAGTGTGCAAATCTAATTCAGGAGGCACATTATAGTTGGGTGGTAGGGAACTTTGGTGTGTAAAATACAATATCGATACTTCATAAGTATTTCTATTGGCCAAAGCTTCTACATGATGTGAACCAATATATCATGTCATGCAGTCTCTATGTCGTTGCTAAATCATCCGTCAAGAAGCAAGGGTTGTACACTCCTCTCCCTATCCCAGACAAGCCATGGGAGTCAGTATCCATGGATTACATATCAGATTTTCCCTCCACCAAACGTGGTCATGATTATGTCTTTGTGGTCGTCAATCAGTTCTCTAAGATGGCCATTCGGGAACCATGTAGAAAGAGTATCACAATCGAGGCCACTAATAGGATATTCTTTGATCATATTTGGGTTCATTTTGGGCTATCATGGACCATTATTTTAGATAGGGACAACAGGTTCCTCATTACCTTATGGTCCAACGTATGGTATCTTATGGACACCAAGTTGACCAAATTGACTACCTTTCACCCCAAACAGATGGGAAAATGGAAGTGGTAAATAAGATGATTGTACATATCTTGCACATGTACAATTACAAGCATCCATGTACATGTGATGAGAGACTTTTATATATGCATCATAGCCATAACATATCCCTCCATAGTTCTATTGGCCATAATGATTTTCATGTATGCTTGGGATTCCAGCCTTTGCCCCCCATTGATGTATCTTTTTCTGTTGCATCTTCAATAAAACATTCCTCCCACCCTCATACCGAGATAGATAGAGTAGCCAATTTTTTTGAATGTATCTAGCACCTTCAACAATAGATTCATGGTATATTGTAGAAGGCCAATTCCAAGTACAAGCAATGACATGACTAGCATCGGGTTCCGCACAAGTTTCAACTTAGTGAGAAGCTATGGTTTCATTTGAATAAAGAGAACCTCACGAGCCCTCAGACTAATATTATACCACATTTATATGGGACTTACACTATCCAAAAGGTTGTGGGTGAAAATGATTTCGAATTGAGTATTCCTCCTTTCCTTGGCCTACACCTAGTATTTAATGTGGAGTTGCTTCGACCATATTTCCCACCTTTGTGGAACACCTTGGAGGTGGTTGAGAAATTGGATCCTACACAAATAAATATTGAATTCCTTGAGTAGTATACAATGGATTAGATCATGTACACTAAGATATAAGGCACCCGCCATCAGAACATATAACTCTATCAGTTTTCCAAAGCAAGACAACTTCTTCAACAAGGAAAATGGCTCACCCAAATTCAGATTCAACAAAAAATTCCCCATCTAATATGGGAACTTGACCCAATGGGGACCATTTATTCCTAAGTGGGGAGGAATTATCGAAGTGGATATTGGTGGCCACCCATCTCTTCCACTAACTGAACACGTTTGTCCATCTTGGAAGTCTTGTTATGATTTTATGGGATTTTCTAGGTCCTAAACTTCTAGGGACATTTTGAGGCTCTTAACGATGTTTTTATGAGAGGGTAAAAGGGCCTAGGTAAACCCATAACATGGTTTTTTATTGTAGTCCTAAATTAGATCTTTCCAATGAGCTACTATGCACACCAAATGAAGATTGCATTCAAAAGTTATGTTCCTCAATAGTTGATGTAAAAACTAACATCCAAAAATACCTTTTGGCACTTCTAATCCTAAGTTTAGGGATTTGTACCTTTAGGGTTCTTAATTTATGTTAAAAGGCCATCCTTTTGGCCTCTGGTATTATATTTTTGTGAATTAGCATAGCTGACATCTCTCTCTCTTCTGAGATAATATATCACCATTCTAGCTAGTTTGTGTTCTACAATATTCTACTATTTTATTCATTAATAGAAGTTGGGTTTTCATTGTATTACCATGCTCTATGCTATATTCCCATGTGTGTTTCATTTTCTCTCTATACAATATGGATCAAACATTTCCCTATATGCAATAGACAAAGGAGGGGAAATTTGGGCAACATAACCTCTCATGAAGCATAATGAAATGGACTCAATCACCTGGAATTAATAATATTTAGCTAAACTATCGTAGCATGTCCTTACTCTCACTACACTTATTGAAATGTTTGGAGGAACTATTCATTTATAGATTTTTATAGAGAGGAAATGAAATTAAATTGACCTCCATGTCAAATGTTATCCCATGTGCCATTGATGTACTTGAATTTACTCAAGGCATGGTTTTTGTACTTCACATGGGGAGAATGAATTTTGCTGGTATGGGCCTTGCTTGACCAAAAATTTGTAGGGAGTGACAACAACATTCAATATGCCATGGAAATTAATGTGTTCTCATGTGACATGAACTACATGGGTATTAAAGGATTTCTTGCACGACCATGTGCCCCATGAGCTAATAGGCCATCAAGTTCTCAATTTGGTAAACTTTTAGGGCTTGAATTTCATCATCCATGATATATTTATCCTTCGTCCATAGTTTTTTTTTCTTCTATAAGGAAATTAATATTGATTTTTAATGTCTTTGGTATAAATCACTGAAGTGTCTCAAGTATATTAAAGTGGTGCAATTATATGCCCCCTAATGTGTTAGGTTAGGAGGGAATCATATTATTGAATACATCATGTGTTTCTATCACTATACCAAGAGGGATAATATTATTGAGTGGAAATCCTGTTGGAAGGAGAAAGAAGGCCACCTACATGAAATAAGTGTGAGGTGATGTGTATGTGTGTGTGTGTATAATACACAAATACACACAATATCTTCAAAAGAGGTGGGAATACCCATGCTCATATAATAGTCAATTGAAGTACAATATGGGACCATGACTCTTTAATATGGTACATATTAATCCATGCCATGATACATCTAAAAATAATTGTTGTTTTTGTCTAAAAAAATGTGATAACACAAATTTCACCCAGTGGGGGTATGACACTACTAAAGAGGCAACTCACAATATGGGAGGGTCGAAACATGCTTACAAGTCACTGAATATAAGCTCAGATTGGGGGATCGAAATAATGGTGGAAAAGAGATGTTCATGTTCATGGTCTTGAATTGAATTTAAAACATGGTCATCATGGTGTACAAATCTATGTATGTGATAATGATATGTGGTTGAGCATGGTAGAAACCATATGGTCAGTAATCAATGATGGAAATCACTACCAAATGTGATATTTACCACCAATGATAACAATGGGTACTAAGGTACTACGAACCACCACAACATGAATGGATGTTTTGAAGTCAAACAATGAAATAAACTAAATAGCCAAATGTCAATGATGTGTCTCCATTGTTTCCTGCAAGGTAAACCAACAATGATGAAATTGATAACTGATGTATGCAACTCTAAATCAATCCCCTAGAGAAAATGTGTTGTGGTTTATTGGGGTATATGTGTTGGAGAAAGAGAAATTATGATTCCTTGTAAACCAACATGAGGTACACCAAACAATATATGTGATTAAGACCATAAACCCTAATGAAATAACTCGACTATATGTCAATGTGGATCCTGGTAGGTGAGTAATGTTGAGGGTGCACTACATAATAAAGAGGTAAATATAGATTGAAGGTATGCATATGACTCAATGATCAAGCAAAAAACTCAAAATGATGGCTTAAGTGAGATTCAAGGGTCATGTTGTCAAAGTTGGTGGGATGGTGAGAGATGGTACTCAAGACCCAGTGAGTCCGAGAAATGGATAGGATGGGGTGACAAAATATCAATTATTTGAACTAGGGCTACACTAATAGTTGCCTTAATTGTTGAAATATATGTAACCGTTTGCAACACTTGGTGATAATTCAACAAATTCAATTTTCTTCTTTTTCTTTGGTTTTTTGAAAAAAATTGATGTTTTTGGAATTTTGCGGTTTTCTGTCAAGTTCTTTGGGTTTTTTATTTTATAAAGAATAAAATAATGATGTATGTTACATTTATAATACAGACACCATATGTGAGAAAGGAGTTCTAAATGGTGGTATGGAACATGACTTCATATGAGTGTTAATAAGGGTAGGTGTTGGCCCTTGGTCATGTATTAAGGAAGAAAGCGAAGATTAAGGTAGAATAAATACTAAGTATGAAGTGCGCAGAAGGCACACAAACTGTGGAAGGGTCGAAGCGGTTAAAGAGGCATAAATGAAGGAGTAGAGTAAAGGAGAGAACTCCGTTGAAAGAGAAGATCAAGGAATACAAAGCAACAACGGAGATAGATCGTGGACAAGTCAACAAGTGAAAGAAGACACTAATGGGTTCTTTGGAGCAGCTCACAGAGAAAAATGAAGCACAGGTCGACGAAGTCCTTAAAATGCAGGTTATGTGGACCTAGGGTTTTGGTACCTATATTTTTATCACCTAGGGTTTTGGCACCTGGGCTTCGGTATAGGGTTTTCTAAGAGTCATGGAATGATAAATAGAGATCTATAAGAGTTGAGAAAGGGGTGATAGTGACAATGAGATGCAAAAGTATTATGTCTTAGAATATTATTGTATTTTTGGGGGCCTTCAGCTAGGTACAAAGATCTATTCTACAACTGGGTGCATAGGGAGATGAAATAAAGAGGAAGAGAGAAAAGGATATGCAACTAAGTGCACAGATAGAACTATATATTTTCATTTGATCAATAAACACAGTTCTGTGGACGTAGCCCTAGGGAGAGGGTGAACCATGTAAAATCTTGTTGTTCTATGTGGTTGATGCTATGTTATTTTCTATCTTTTATACTATTATTTCATTGTTGTTTTCCCTATTGAAGATAAAAGATATAACTAACTTCACGAAGTTAAGCATAAGCATGTTAAGAATATCTAGGTTATGTTGCGTCGTTGTTTAGGAATCATCTTGCATTTATTCTAGTTGTAGACACCTGTGTCCTACAACCCCCCTATTGCTACTTCGGGTGAGACTTCATCTGCTTCACAGGTTTTTTGGAAAGGGCTAGTAGTTAGGGTTTGTTGGTGCACTGTTAGATTTGAACCCTAGGTCTTCCCCCATGCCAACAAATGTTTTCATTGTCGGGACCGAGATCTTCTTGAGGGAATGTCAAGGTGGTTTCCATCGAAGACAAAAAATCAGAATTGGATAGAAGAACAAGAAAGTTACTTCACCATAGCTTAGAACAAGAACCCTAGCATTAGTACAAAAGACTAGTTGGGAAGGTACATCTTTACTGATGTGCATGAGATATTCTTTTGCAGAAGTTCATAAGGAGTTGTACGAGTGGTTAGACAGACTACCAGACACTCAGTTTGAAATCAGATCTAGACCACTTGTGGTTTGGACATTGACACTGATTAAGAAAGTCAAGAAAGTTGATAACGCTGTGTCAAGGGCAATGGATATCTGGTTTGACAGTACTATTGGAGGGTTCATTACTGAGCTTTCTATTGACAAAGTGGAATCATATAGTCAAGAAGAGAGGTATTTCTTCAAGGGACCTAGAGGAAAGTTTCTACACTTCTTGGAGTTGAAGATTAAGATGCTATTTTATGAGAAGAATATCTTGAAGATATAGTAATGAGTTGGATTTTAAAGCTAATGGTCAAGAATTCATACAATGACAGTGACATAGAGGCTGGACACACACATAGTGGGATATTATTCATAAGTGTTCTTCTTGTGAACCTATTTAAGCAGATTTACGGGCCACTGGCACAAGACAAAGAATTCTACAGTGGAGAAGAAGCATGGAAATCAGACGAAGAATATTCAGAGTTCGCAAGGGCAGAAGAAGTAGACACTAAATAACTTTGTCGAGAAGATTCATAAACTTCAGGGACTGCGCCTACTGTCGAAGTAAGTATTACTACTCCTCCTGTTGTTTTAACAACATTAAGTAACCAGAGTAACCAGAGTAATAAGAGAATTCAGAGTATTGTTACAAGCAGTTTAGTACATACTCGGTCGAAAAACCAAGGAAAATCCATGGCAAATGAAATGAGGTTGCCCATTTTCAGAGGAGATGGATCTAAGGATTCTAACCAACACTGGTTCTTATGTGAAGTTGTATGGAGCATTAAGCAAGTCACCGATGAAGATGTTAAGAGAGCTCAGTTTAGTACTACCTTGAGGGATCGCGCATTGAGATGGTATATGAAGTTTTTTATAGGATCAATACAACCTAAAATGATGAATGACAAGACTACATTGAGTGAAAAGTTTAAGAAGCCTAAGTCAGAGTCACAATGCATTACAGAGTTGAAGGAAATCAAGTAGAAGGTAACTGAATCGGTTTGGGAATTTTATTAGAGGTTCAAGATCCTGACATGCCATTTAAGTTTTCAGATTATTAGCAAACAACATAAAGAATGGTTCATCGCTTCCCTCCTGCCACACATTAGAGTTCCTCTGATGCAACAGAAGGTCACTTTTCAGGATGAAGCATTAGATATTGCGATGAAACTAGAAGCATCCCCTGTAGGAGAATCCAGTCCAGGTATGAGTCAGATCTTGAATCAATTAAATAGTTTATATTTACAGGTTGAAGACATGAATAAAGATAAAGGAAAGGAGAAAAGAGAAGATATATAGTGTACCAGATGTAAAGAAGAGGTCCATGACAAAGAGTAATGTCCTTTATTTAATGAGTACTTGGCCTCTGGAGCCCCTAACCCTTTGAAACATGCTACTTTACGATGGTGCGAGGTATGTAGAACTAGACATCACTTTGGTGAATGTTATTATATGTAGAAATATGTCCAGACACTCACCAATATTTATTGTACATTATGTAAGTCTGTCGGGCATGATGAGAAGGAATGCGGCTTATGACCTCATGCATGAAAGGTCAAGGGATGCATATAGAATTCAAGGAGAATTACAACAAGAAGGGAATGATGCACAGTTCAATTCCCCAGAAAGAGGAAACTTCAACCCTTGCGGTGGGTTCATAGGAAGAGGATGAGGAGGCATGGGTCGAGGTCGAGGTTAGATTATTTTCTATAACCGTGCCCATCCAGGTCATTTGGCAAGGGATTTTCAGAACCCTTGTACTACTTGCAACTATTGTAATTCATTTGATCATGTCATTGAAGACTATCCAGTATTGTTAGCCAAAGTTCAGGAAAGATGAGGTGGAAACCAACAAGTCCAACTAATATCAACTGAACCACGCGGTGAGGAACCTAGAGTCACTATCATTACTAGAGGAGGCACTATCATAGGAGAAGACATGGCGACTCCATGAAAGACTACATATGGATCAAGGATCATAAGAGCTTCAAAGAAGGAACCATTGTTTGATCCAAGGAAACAAAAACATAGTTTTGAAGAAGCAAGAAGATAATTTGTAGGTGAACAAGCTTCTTCATCTAGGGCACAACCATAAGTAAGGGAATGTGAAATTCCTCCAACATTTGATCATTCTGCCCTATGTAGATAGGGAAAAGAGGTAAGAAATATTGTGGACTTCTTGTATACTTGTATTAATTTGATTAAATATGAAAGATATGTGCAGGAACTAAAACACCTGATAAGACAATATGAAATTGGAAGAGTAGATCCACTGCTGAATAGAGCCATGAATCAAGTATCTAGAAGAAGGAGGACAAGAAAGGAACTACACCTTAGTGCTCAGATTGGAGACTACGATATATACTATGTGGTCCTTGACCTGAGATCAGAAGTAAATGTTATGATGAAGAAAACTTGGGAATTGATGGGAAAACCTAAATTGATTTACTCTCCTATTAGGCTTAGGATGTCTAATCAGCAAGCGATGATCCCCTTTGGAAGACTAGAGCATGTCCCTGTAGACATTGACGAAGTGAGGACATTTGCAGACTTCAAAGTGATTGAGATTATTGATGATAGCTGTCCCTATCCTGCGTTTTTGGGTATTGATTGGGATTTCAACAATTTGACTGTTGTTGACCTAAAAAAAGAGAAGAATGACATTTGAAGGTGATGGCCTTAGGGTCATTACACCTCTTGATCCTGATGAAGGTTGTAGATACAGATAACCTATAAGAGAAGAAGACCATGCCTATGAGCTAGAGAGAATCTATAAACTAACAACAGGACAACATTATTATATTAATCCTATAGCAGATGGAAATCTAAGCTGGCGAAGTGAAAGTGCATGCTCGTCAGATTTAGAAGAAGCAATGGAAAATTGGCAGAACATAATGTATGAAGTCTCTACGCGGAGGTGTGCCAGATTGACTAAGGCAGTTAGTTGGATTGACACAGAAGTAAGTAATCTTCCTACATTTGATGGCTTGAATAATTTAGAGACATTTATATTTGAATTTGAGGGAATTGTACCAGTACAACATAGGTTCTTGGCACTAGATGAAGCCTTGAAATCAACACCATCTAGATGGTGGGGAACACACAAGAATAACATCGCGGAGTGGGTAAAATGTTGCACCTTGTTGACAATGCGCTTTTCAGACTAATTTGAAGGTTGCAAAGTTTGATACATAGGTCAGATTTGTCCTAAGGACCATGTGGGAAGTTGTGAGGAATCCTAGAGAAACATTCCTAAAGAACAATGGGTACATGAGTTCATTAACACCTTAGATACTACACCTATCAACTGGTATCTTCAAGAAAAACTGCGCCTAGTCACTACATATTGGTATGGTATGATCCAAAACTTTATAGATATGTTCCTATTTGAAAGTCGATACCCCACAGTAGACCAAGATTTATAAAAAAAGACATAAAGTCTTTGAGGAGGCACCTAACGCCCCCCTTGAACGAGAAGAAGATGAATGGATTGTGCCTCTTCAACGATTATAGGGTTGTTATAATATTAATGCTGATGAGGATGATGACCCTAGGAATGTGAACATTTCAGAAACTAAAGGACAAAGAGATATAGAAGGGCCATGGATTGAATTACCTTTTGTTGGGAAACCTATTAAAATTAATAAGGTTAATATTGGAATAGAGCAGGAACCTAAGTTAGCAAATGTTGGAGACTATTGGGATGATGCTACTATTAGGAAGATTACAGAACTATTACATGAGTATCATGACTTGTTTCCAACCAAGTTCAAAGACATGAAGGGAATTAAAGGGACCATGGGAGAAATGAAGATTCATTTGAAATCAGACGCAAGGCCTGTTAAGCAGAGGCCTTACAGACTGAGTCCCAAGTACAAGTAGAAAGTTAATATTGAATTAGATAGAATGATGGGAGCCGGAATTATAGAACCACTCGAAGAATCTGAATGGATCAACCCTATGGTGGTCCAAGATAAGAAGACAAGATAAATCTGAATTTGTGTATATCTAAGGAAATTGGATGATGCATGTTTACATGATCCTTTTCCTACACCTTTTACTGATGAAGTTCTAGATAATGTAGGAGGACAAGAAGTTTATTCATTCACAGACAGATTTTTAGGCTATCACTACATCATAATTGCTAAGGAGGACAGACATAAGACTACATTTGAAACATAATGGGGTTCTTTTCAGTACACTGTGATTCCTTTTGGTTTGAAGAATGCACCAACCATCTTTTCCAGGGTAGTGGTTGAAGCATTTAAGGAATTTTTACATACGTTTTTGGAGGTATACTTCGATGAATGGAAAATTTTTATTCTACTGAAAGATCATATTGAATGTTTGAGATTAATGTTGGATAAGTGCACGCAATGTCATATTTCCCTAAAATTGAAGAAGTGTATTTTATTTTCACCTTTTGGAGTGTTTTTAGGACACATGGTGTGTAAGCAGGGGCTGTTGGTAGATCCTTCCAATATTGCTATCATTGTTGATCTACCTCCTCCTACTTCCGTTAGACAACTACACACTGCATTGGGACACACTAGATATTATAGAAAGTTTATTAAGGGTTATGCACATATAAAAAAACCTATGGAGAAGATATTAAAAAAGGATATTAATTCTCAATGGACATAGGAATGCCAACAGAGCCTCGACACATTAAAGAAGAAAATGGTCACTGTGCCTATTTTGGTTTTTCCATATTGGAGTAAGGAATTCCATGTTCATGTCGATGCTTCATCCGTTGCATTAGGAGCAATTTTAGCATAGCCAGGTACAAGAGATATTGACCACCCTATAGCCTTTGCTAGCATGAAGCTTTCTACATTTGAAATAAATTATACTACCACTGAAAGAGAAGGCCTAGCTATGGTATATGCGTTGTAGAATTTTAGACACTACTTGTTGGGAGGACATTTTAAGATGTTTACTGATCATTCTGCATTGAAGTACTTAGTCAACAAGCCAGTGTTGGGGGGAAGAATATGCATATGGCTATTATTATTTTGAGATCGTGGTCAAGCCAGGAAGAATGAATAAGGGACCTGACCACTTATATAGGTTAGAACATGGAGAGGAACCTACCAGTTTGGATGATACACTACCAGATGCATAGTTGCTGGCCATCAGAAAAGTCGATGATCACTTCACTGAGATAGTCTAGTTCCTATCCATAGGAATGGCACCTCACGAATATACAATTATTCAGAATAAATAGTTAGTAGTCCGCGTTGCAGATTTTCAACTTAGAGCTGGATAGTTATATAAGATGGGACCAGATGAGATCTTAAGAAGATGTGTTATGGAGTCAGAAAGACCATTGATCCTTGCAGAAGCACATGAAGGCATCAGAGGAGGACATTATGCAGGGAAATAAATAATGCAAAAGGTTCTCAAAGCTAGCCTCTGGTGGCCCACTTTACACAAGGATGCTAAGGAATACTATAGAGCCTGCAATGTATGTCAAAGAATAGGGAAGCCTTCTAGAAGGGATGAGATGCCTTTAGCACCTCAGTAAACATTACATGAATTTGAGAAATGGTCCATTGAATTTGTGGGACCTATCAACCCACTAGGAAAGCACACATGAGCTCGATACATTATCACTGCTACAGAGTATTTGACTAGATGGGAAGAAGCAAGAGCAGTTAAGGACTGTAGTGGAGCTACAACTGCGCAGCTCATCTTTGAGGATATCATAACCATATTTAGATTCTTGAATATCCTTATGAGTGATCAAGGCACACACTTCATTAAAAAAAATATTGAATCTTTGACCTAGGAGTTCAAAGTTCACCATCATAAAAGCACACCTTACCACCCACATGCGAATGGTACAATCGAAGCTTTCAATAAGATCTTGGAGACAATGATGACTAATATTTTCAGTGTTAACAAGGATGATTGGGATTTGAGAATTCCAACAGTGTTATGGGCTTATCAAACTACTTTCAAGAAGCTAACAATGCATACTCCCTTTAAGTTAGTTTATGGCATGGAAGTAGTGGTACCTATGGAATATTTGGTTCCTAGTCTAAGAATTGCACTATTTACAGGTATGGATGACACCGACGCTATTCAATATAGGCTCGTGCAGTTGATGGAACTAGAGGAAGACAGGTTCATTGCAGGATTTCATCAGAAAGTACAAAAAGAACAAGAAAATGCTTACCATGACAGACATATCAAGAAGAAAACATTTAAATAAGGAGATTTGATACTTTTATATGACAACAAGTTCATGAAGTATCTAGGAAAGTTTAGGACACATTGGCTTGGGCCATTCAAGGTTGCCTATGTTACAGAAGGTGGAGCTGTGAAATTGAAGACTATTAATGGAGAATGGAAAGATGGTTTAGTAAATGGGAGTCGATTGAAGCTGTATTGTGATAGCCAGCTGCCTCACAGCTCTCAGTAAAAGAAAAGGAAGAAGGGTCTAGGTACCAGGTGCAGTTGAAATTAGGTACTAGAAATAGAAAAGACAGTCTGTACATGATAGGGAGGGACAAAGTAGAAAGCACAGGCTTCTCCATGCAGTCTGTAGTCGATTTAATATAGAAGGCTCAACCCTGCAGTGACTCGGGATGAGTCACATGTGAGTGTTGGGGGCCTGTTGGCCCTTGGTCATGTATTAAGGAAGAAAGCGAAAATTAAGGAAGAAGAAATAAAAAGTATGAGGTGCGCGAAAGGCACACAAACCAAGGAAGGGTTGAAGTGGTTAAATAGGCATGAAAGAAGGAACGAAGTAAAGGAAAACAATCCATTGAAAGAGAATATCAAGGAAGACAAAGCAACGAGGAAGATAGATTGTGGACAAGTCAACAAGTGAAAGAAGACACTAATGGGTGCTTTGGAGCACCTCGTGGAGAAAAAGGAAGAACAGGTCGACGAAGTTCTTAAAATGCAGGTTATGTGGACCTAGGGTTTTGACACCTAGGGTTTTGGTACCTAGGGATTTTGCACCTAGGGTTTTGGCACCTGGGCTTCGGTCTAGGGTTTTCTAAGAGTCATGGAATGATAAATAGATATCTAGAAGATTTGAAAAAAGGGTGATAGTGATGGTGATATGTAAGAGTATTGTCTTAGAATATTCTTGTATTTTTGGGGGTCTTCAGCTGGGTGTGAAGATCTATTCTACAACTGGGTGCATAGGGAGAGGAAATAAAGAGGAAGAGAGAGAAGGATCTGCAACTAAGTGCGCAGATAGAACTGTATATTTTCATTTGATCAATAAACACAGTTCTGTGGACGTAGCCCTAGGGAGAGGGTGAACCACGTAAAATATTTTTGTTCTATGTGGTTGATGCTCTTTTATTTGCTATCTTTTATACTGTTATTGCATTGTTGTTTTCCCTACTAAAGATAAAATATATAATTAACTTCGCGAAGTTAAGCATAAGAATGTTAATGATATCTAGGTTATCTTGCATTGTTGTTTAGGAATCATCTTGCATTTCTTCTGGTTGTAGACACTTGTATCCTGCAACCCCCCTAATGCTACTTCGAGCGAGACTTCATCTTCTTCGGAGGTATTGTCGAAAGGGTCGATAGTTAGGGTTTGTTGGTGTGCTATTAGAGTTGAACCCTGGGTCTGCCCCTGTGCAACAATAGGCACCTTGGTTGGGTCTCCTAAAAAAGGGTAGGTGAAGGGTTGAATGCAGATGGGGATTTGACACATGATTGAAGTCAAACAATGGGTGTAGTAGCATACTGAGAAGTAGAGCATTAAATCAAACTGGAACCACCTGGGAAGAAATTTGATGGAAGAATCGAGGTGGATATTGTCCCACAATTGTCTAAAGAAATGACGGATACTAAGATGTCTTCTTTTTTCCAAAGGAAAAACATATTTTTATTCGAGATAAACAAAAATATAATACTCAGGTGAAATAGGCACGGTCAAAAAAGGATCATATAGAGGTAGATATCTTTAGAATCTTTCTATCCAAATAGATCCACAAACTTCATAATTTCAAGTATGATATATATCAAGTAATTGAAAATATAATGTAGACTTAATAGTTCCATGTACTGATATATTACAAGTTCAAAAAGAGTTCATAAATTATAAAGTGAAAAATAATGCAAGATCATTGTATGGCCATATTTTATTTCTTCCAAGAAACCATCAAGATTAGGTAGCTGAAGTCCTTCGTTTGAGAACTGATCTGCAATCTTGTTGTGCTCTCTATAAATATGAGTGTAGTTTACCCAAAGAAACTAATTAGATATTGTATATAATTGTTGTGCTAGTGGAAGGAGAGAGTTATGTTATACTTGGAGGCTTCCTCTCATCCAATTAATGACCATAGATGAATCACCCTTGACATGAAGCTTATAAATCCCTCTTCCCAGAGAATATTTTAGTAAGAAGTATAAAGCCTTGAATTGCCCTTGGTAATTTGATCCTCTTCCTATATTACCTTTAAATTGAAATCTGTGTATCTTTGAAAGATATAAAATGAATCCAATTCCACTGATAGAATCTTGTCCTTGACAAGCCCCATCAAAATACCCCCAAGCTAAATATTTTTCCACTTGTACCTCCAATAGAATTATTTGTGCTTTAACCTTATAATAATTGAATAAATAGTTTACCTAGGTAGATACCTGAAAATTAGGGATCATCTTCTCTTCAAACAAAATTGAGTTTCTAGCTATCCATATTCCCCTCATAACCAAGAATGGGACTTCCCTTAAGCACTTAAGATATTTATGGGTAAACCAAACATAAATACATGTACCTATAAGATCCTGAACCTGAAACCAAAATTTATGAGAAAAATAAGAATGCAAGAACAAATGGGAAGTGTTTTCCTCACTACACCTACAAAGTAAACAAATACTTGGACCTACTCTATTTATTTTTTGAAGGGATTCCCAAGTTAAAACTTTATTTTTCAATATGTGACACATAAAAAAATTACACTTGGGAGGGGCCTTAACTTTCCAAAACTTCTACTACCACCATTTTTCATTGTCTGGTCTTGGTCCGAAAGAGCTGAGTATCCAAGACTAGGGGTATAATTCCCTCCGACTCCATTCAAAATCTATATTAATTCATCTGGGACATTGTTCAATATTATTCTATATTAATTCATCTGGGGCATTTTTTAGTATTATATGATCCTTCTTGAGTTATGATAAAAGGTGATCCCATCTATGGGCCAAAATTCCTTCTATACCAAGATATACAACCTTTCTCTAGTCTTGAGACTACATGGACATGTCATCTAGGATGCCAATCAAATTAAGTGTACATATTCCAATTACCTATAGGTGTTGTATGATTTCATTAGGGAGGAATCTGTCTCTACCACACCCCATTATTGTATCTTCCACGACTCTTACTTATGATTCATCTACCACTCTCCATGCTAGATAAGAGCCTTTGACTGGGAAGGTTAGTGTAATTTCCTTCCACTAGTTGGATACATTCACTATACTCTTCCTTTTCTTTCTAATCTAATACAAAGAGTTATTGGCTCAATGTATTTTTGTATAAATGTATGTTTTTCAACACATATCCCCCCAAGGATTTTTGAGCTGCAAACCTTTGCCACTTAACCAAATTATTCCCTTTGTAATCGATCATCCCTTGTCATAGAAAAATAAGACAAAAATTCCTGATTTTTTCAAGAACACCTTTGGGCATATGAGTTAGAGTGTGCCAATATACTAGAATAGCTTGTAGAACTAAATTTATCAAAACCAATCTACCTCCCCTAGAGACCCACATGTTACACCAAAAAGAGATGCATTTTATAATTTTGTATGGTAGCCAGTACCAATCTACCTTTCCATAGAAATTAGTCTTAAAGTAAAGCCTATATATTTGATTGCTTCTAACATATCTAAGTGTTGAAAAGAAAAACATCCTCCAATACCCCAATTGTGAATACCTTCCGAACCAATTATATAAATTGTAGACTTATTTTCATTTATTTCCATACTTGTAGCCTTATTGTAAATTTGTAATACGTTCTTGAAGAAATGATCTTCCATTTTTGATACAAAACGAAATAGTAGGTCATCATCTATGAATAGTAAGTGTGTGAGTGCCTTAGATCTTCATATTCTCACACCTTTGATTCTACCCATTCTCCTAGCTTCACTAATGGATCTACTTAATCCCTCTTCTATGAAAATAAAGAGGTAGGGTGAAAGTGGGAAGTGCTATCTAAGCCCCCTTGAACACTTAAATAAGTTTTAAGTTGATCCATTAATCAATACCGTAAAGGAGAAAGTAGTCACACATTCCATAATCCACTTGACCAAAGGAAGTGGGAACCCTATGTGAATTAAGAGTAGGAAAATGTACAACCATGGAAACCATGAGACACTATCATACACATTATAAAGATATAACTTGATGATATTCGATGTCATATATGAGGTTTTGATAGTGTGCACTCCCTCTTGTGCTGAATTGATAGCCTCATGAATCTGACACTCTTTGAGGAATCTAAACTCCTAAGGTGAGATAGCTTCTAAGAGGATAGTATTCAGTTTGAATGGAACGACCTTGGAAATAATTTTGTAAATTTAGTTTCATAGGGAGGTAGGCCTAAATCCATAAAATGTCTTAGAGAAATCCACTTTTTGGATGAGAGAAATAAATGTGGAATTAAAAGATAAAATCATTTTACTATAAGTTCTCACTTCTTCAAAAACTCTGAGAAGCTCCCCACCCAATAGGTTAAAAAACTTAATATATAATTCCATAGTCTATCCATCCAAGCCTATACTTCTATCTTTCCTAAAGGAGCTAAGAAAATAAATAATTTCCTCCCTTGTGACTTCCCTACACATACTCTCATTCTCCTCTTCTCCAAGCAATCTAGGGAAATACGATGCCACCTTGAGAATTTATTCTATGTTTTCTTTCTATGATTATTTAAAAACCTCCTTAAATTACTACACTGCTAATTAAGCTATATCCTGGAATTTATAGAACCTCCTCCTTTCCCTATTGGATAGTCTCCATATAATATTAACACTCTTTTTGTGGTTGGAATTTTTTTGAAAAAATGGTATTTTGATCCCCCGGTTCAATCCAGGTAGCCCTAATCTTGAGACTCCATTTCCTTTCCCTATCCAGAAGTAAATTTTCATTTTTGACTCCAAATCTTTCAAAATGATCTTATTCTCATCGTTGAGATGCCATCCTGGATTAGTATTAAAAAGTTATTTCAAGTTATTTTCCACTTCCTTTAGTTAATTAACCATCCCTTTCTCTGTGTCTATTTCCTGCCAAGTTGGCCACCTTTTCCTTAACTCTTTTCAAAGCCTTTACAAATTGTTCACATTTAGTTGCCTCCTATGAAGGAACATACCTCAACCAATTTACCTTCACTAGATCCTAAAACACCTATTGGCTATCCCATCCTAGATTAAACTTGAAAGGATCTCCCAACTTTAAATTATTTTTATCTATTTCCAAAACCACTAGAAATTGACCAGAGCATCTATTTGATCTTACCCATGACCGATACCTTTCCACCTTCTATAGAAAATCCCCATCAATCAAAAACCTATCAAGCCTCTTGGAAACACAATTTTACCTTGACCTATTATTGCTCCAATTTGGCTTTATTTTAATAGGCCCAAAGTCCACAACTTTGCATGATTAAACAAGATATGGAAGAAACCAACTAATCTATCTACTCTAGCACCAAATCCCCATATCTCCCTTTTGTTCAAAGTAAGGTTTAGCCCCCCCCCAATAATGAGGCTATCAACTTTAAGATACTCAAAAGAAAACAAATCTTCCCCCAAAAAATTGCTTACCTTCATAAGGCCCATACACATTTAGTAAAGATAGAGTCAAGGCCAAGATTTTACGATATACCTCTATGCAAAGTCTTGAATGAATGGAGAAAATATTTATAAGGGATACATGATGATTCCATAAAAAACCACTTAAAACCCCTTTTCAATATAAAGAAATAAAGCACCATCCTCCCAAAGACTTTTTGAGTTCAAAAATTAAGTGATCTCCCTTTTTTTTTTGTCTCTTGTATCAAAATGATATCTGGTTTGTCTAACTCTAACAATAGTTTGAGGGCCAATCTCTTGAATCCCCCCCGAGGCCTCTCATATTGACTAAAAGTACTTTCACTGGGTCATTGAGGAGGGGTTTAATCCTTCTCTAAGGGCCCTTGTAATCGTGACCTCTGTTTACCTCGATTCACTTCTTTAATTATTATATCATAAGCTAGTTTCAATCATGACTTCCTCCCTACAATAGAAGGTCTTAGGTATTTTGGTAAAACTGAATCTAGATCCCTGAAATCTAGTAACATTTATGGGGCTGGCCCCCTCTTTAGATGTAGGTGGTAATTCCCTCCCCCCCTCATAGAGGTGTTCAAGGTGACTTGCATATTCCTTCCACCAATAGGATTTTCCCTTTCAATAGAATGAACATACTCACATGATTGGACATCATGGGAATCCCTACTCAAATACCCTCTAGAAAAAATGAAATCACTTGAAAGTGATACAATCCTACCACTACAGATAACCTCCCGCTTTGACTTCATAGGGAAACCATCTACTTCTTCCAACTTTTGAAGAGAAGAGGACTCCACAGATAGATTACTAGGCAATGTAATATACTTACTCGAAAGCTCTAGTTCCTCTAGTATTGGATCTTGCCTACATTCTTTCATATTACCGAGGATAGATCATACCAATCCAAGACAATCTCCTAAGATAACTCAACATATTTCCCCAACACAGATCGTGAGCCCATAATTAAGGGTATAGAGAGGTCCCCAACCTGCAAGTCAACCTCCACCTCATCCCCCATATCCTTTAATTCAAGATATTAACTAAGCCATGAACTTCCAAACCTCAACATATTCCCTTTGGATTAGATCCAAAAATTTACCCTCCCAACCACCATATTCAATCAATATCTCCTTCCTCTACCAAAATGTTTTGTAGAAAAACTTGTTACGATCCTTATGCATGTGGCCATAGGCATGGCACCTTGTGCATCTAAATGGGATGTTTTAATAATCAATAATATGGGAATATTTTTGACCACCCATTACAAAATACACCAACTCATAAAGACCAAGACCGACATCTATCTCAACTAGCAATCTTTCCACCAACATGACATTACTATTAAAAAATCTATCATCAATTAGAAGTGTCTTAACAATCAAATTACCAACAACAGTAAGATCTTGTACTATACAGAGCTCCATGGGTAAGGTGGGAAGCTTCACTCAAACTAGAGTTTTCTCCATAATCTCACATTTGGCATCAAATAAACAATTCCATGGATTTATGGATAGGAAAGATCTATTCATGAACCATGATCCTTTAATAATAACCAATGCTTCTACCTTGGAGTTAAATAAGAAATCTATCCATCCATGAGAGAGAACATGAAATTATGGATTGTAACCAAGAATGGGACCCCATTCCTATTGAATCTAGCTTCCAAGTTTTTCCAAAGTCACCCTTAAACCCATGAATTTCCCTACCAAAGCATTTCCTACCAAATCAAGTATCTAGTTTACACCCACATCTTCATCGACCACCAAGGAAACCCCACTACCTCTTCACCACCTTTTTACTCTTCTTACCCTTCACCTCCTTCACCGTTGCCTCTCCTTGAAGATGTTGTAATTCCAACTTCCCAACTATAACACCATCAACACCCACTTTGATACCTTATTCCTTTCATCAACCAAATTAGGAAAGAAAACCTCTGAGTATAGAGAATGCTTCATAGATTCATGGATTACTCCTTCCAAAGCCTCATATATATATGTCTTTATTATTTTCACATCAAAACTATACTCTCCTTCCAAGGAAATCCATTGACCATACTCCAAAGAATGATCTAGATATTGATAGAAGGCTTGCAAAAAGGAATCTCACGCTAGAACCACTATATTGTCCTCCTTTACCTCCCAATGCCTTAGGGAGAATTTCCACCAATGTAGCAATACTATGGTAATTAGTAAAAAAATCATCTTCAGGTAATGAGACTTTAGAGTAGTACACAACCTAAATATATTCCTCCATCCCTCAAACCTTATATCCTTTAGACCATGTGATATTGACCAATGATCTGAGTAATATGGTCACCTTGCTTATGTAGGAGGACTCACCCAATCCCTGACACCTACATTTGCACATACTATCGATGATGATGTTGATGCTAAAGAGAAATTGTAATGCATAAATGATTTTGGTAAATAATATAACTATGACATTCCATTTCTCTCATTCCATTGTTTGTTGATGCATTTTTTTTCCCATTCCAACATTTCTCACATAAGCTTTAGTTATATACTATTGGTCACTTTCTTCCGTTGTAAAAATTAATTGGAACATGAAGTGAACTATGAAAATAGTGGGCTAATACACCCAACTAGGTCACCACACACTCATCTTTTGGGTTAGTATTTACCAACCAAATCGAATGACATGGTTCAAATATATATGAAAACCTCCCCACATGAGAAAATAATTGATATGGATGGATCTTCATAAAACCAATATAAATTTATATTAGTGTTGTGAGTGTTGTCGATTCGAACTGGGTGCGACTATTTAGTTGCGAAATAAGGTAACGATTCCTCATCTCATCATTTTCTCTCACCAACAACTAAACAAGATCACAATCTTTGGATAAGACCCACCTACATTGACATGGAATGGAAAATGCAGCGAATAGTTTGAGTTTTTCCTCCCAGGACAAGTCAGCTGGTGTTTTATTCAGTTCAAAACCCTAGATACCTACTATTGTAACATTACCTAAATTTTTAATAAAAAATTAGAAATTTATTTTTATTAATTCTAAGTAGGGGTTAATTAAATAGTGAGATTGGTTTTTCATTAATTTTTGGTTTTATTAGTTTTTTTTTTTAAATAAAAATATATAGAGTTTAACTTTAGTATTAGGATTTATTTTAATAATTCATTTTTAATTTTGTTTAACTATTGTATTAAAACACCAAATAATTTTCATGTTTTCATTTATACGTTGTATTATATATTAATAAACATTGGTTATGTGTAGGATATCACGTGCTCCAATGCATAAATCGATGGTCCACGATGACCCACCCCCTCCCCCCAACTATGAAATGTTTAACCAAAATGGGACCCTCCACGGTGATATAAAGTGGTTTCAAAGAATGCAATGTGTCAACCATAGGAATAAGCATGGCCCCACCCTTAGTGTTTTTCAAAATCAAGAAGGACCCCCCACATAAACAAATTTCCACTAATAAATCAAGACACACGACACGACGATACAAGTATAAAATTTGCATTATATATGAATTTTATGAAAAAATTATGTTTCACATTTACTGTTATAATTGACAAATCACTTGCCATGTATTGTTGAATAATATACCACATATCACCCAATTTAAACCTTCCATTTGTTATCAAATAAGAACCTTCCAAACTATGTTAAACTATAATGCTAGATCACCAAAATAAAGATACGTGTATGGTCAGATGTATGTAAGTGGAGAGTACAATAAGTTCAACTTAGCACTCATTCCTGCCTATTGTTGTCATCAAAGGATTCACTTCGCATCCAAATATAAGTTGACACGTTCTAATGCAATTATAAAAAAATATTACGCCAAAGTCACAACAGTCGAGGTTTCTGTTATCAACAAAATTTCTTGTTTGATCTCCAGTAAGATCATACGAAGGTCTTGTCACTCACAAAAAAACGAATTTACAGGCTTTCTATCATATTCACGCTGAGATTTTCTTGTCATGTGTTAATCATGAAAATGGACATTTGCATGATTAATCATTATCAATTTGTTCTATTTATGTGAAGTGGCTTTTGTTAGAAATAACATGTGTGCTTGTTTAACCATAGACAATATAGCAATATTGTCACCCAACCATAGGCTGAAGCCACCCCCGAGCACCTTAACCTTGACAGAGAGAATAATTATGGAATAAAACCCTACGTCCAAAAGCCAATCAAGGTAGCATACCACTCTCTAGAGCTAGCGTACCAAGAAGAAAGTCCAAACCATAACCAAGAGAAAGTCCAAGCCTAAAACCAAAAATACTAGTTGCAGTAGTCGTAACTACAACTACTCTCCAAACTTGTGCACTTACTGAATTTCTACAGTTGCGAGTTGTGTGTGTCCAAATGAGCTATGGCGTCCTGTATTTATACTACCCTTCCTTAGCTTTCTGGGACGACTTCTCTTTCTGGAGGCTAGAAACTCAATATTAATTATTCTCTTTAGATGACTTGTCCTCTTGGGTTATGTCCAAGGATTTTAGGGTTTCTCTTGATTCCCAGAATATTCTAGTCTTTTCAAGGTTACTCATGGAGGTTAATACCTCCCACAACTACCAAAAATATCAACACTCCCTCCTAGCTAGGAAGGTAATGAAAGAAATGGTCTTGAGCACAAACATACCATTCAATTGGTAGCATCATCATAGGCACACATGCTATCTCATGATTAAATCACGAGCACCATTATCACTATCAATATCATCTGATAGCATCAACTACATCATATCTCGAATCCATACTCCATCTGAGTAGTCAGGCATGATGCTGAATAAGTCACTCACTCCACATAGTGATATAAGAACTATTCTTCTAATCCGGACATATGTCCTAGAAGAATAACTGTTCCAACAGATGCCGGAAGCCACGCTATGGGCTACAAGGACTATTCTTCTAATCCAAACATACGTCCTATAAGAATAACTGTCTTGAACCATTTTCCGCTTGGAGAATATCTGTCCACCAGTACACTGACTATCCATATAGCTGGTAATCATTTCCAACACTATTGATAGTCTTCGTGGAAATCAGAACAATGCCATTCAATAGAACACAACTGTGTCTATCCATAGTAGTACACAACTACTATCCAGTGGTACACAACCACATCAAGTAGCACACAACTACTTAATCAATGACACATAGTCTCAACTAGTGGAACACATCCACCACAATAACATACATCTACTGTCCAGAGACATATAGTCTCCACAACAATCATATCATCTGATATTTGTTAAATTATGAGCTTGATTTCTTATGCGGATTAATTCTTTTATTTTCTTCAACACTTTGATTCCATCTTAATACACTTCAACAATACCAAATCATAACCGAATATCAATAACTATGTAGATAAGTAAGCATGAACATCAACAACACATATACCCTAGGGAAACACTATACAGGGAGAAAAACCCCAACAAACAATATTCCTTTATTGCATTAATAATTTATGATCACTTACAAATATCCACCATGAATGTTCTTCTCTTAAAGATCTTGCCAAGATGACTCTGACTTGACAAAGACCTAAGTGACCTTGCTGAAATACACCTCTGATATGCTGCCTCTATTGTTGATATACAACACTGATATGCTGCTGATATATGTTTCTGATATGCAACCTCTATTGCTGATATACATAATTGATATGTTGCTTTGGTATGATGCCTCTTTATCACTGATATGCTCCTTTATTGATTCTCCCCTAACCTACATATCAAAAACTATATTGAAGAGAGGGGTCAACCTCTGCTTATATAGGCTAAAGAGGAGAAGAGGAGAGGCTCAAAATAGTAACTTGTTTGCATGCTTTAATCATAACTCAACTTCATACTTTAGTTCGAACTAGATTTGAGACTGGTATACTTTAGTTCGAAAATAGAACTAGACTTGAGACTGGTATACTTTAGTTCGAAAATAGAACTAGACTTGAGACTTCAGTTACAACTCAACATTACACTTTAGTTCTAAAATAGAACTAGACTTAAGAATTTAGTTACAACTCAACATTACACTTTAGTTCTAAAATAGAACTAGAATTAAGACTTTAGTTACAACTCAACATTACACTTTAGTTTTAAAATAGAACTAGACTTAAGAATTTAGTTACAACTCAACATTACACGTTAGTTCTAAAATAGAACTTAGAATTAAGACTTCAGTTAAAACTCAACATTGCAAGGCAATTCAAAATTCTCTTCATGGTGGATAATGTTACACGTGCCAACACACTAGATAAATACATTTATATCATTTGCAATATTAGGAATATCATTTGTTTCTAGCTCATAGGAATTTTATATTCAACCTAAATTTTGCTAGATGCCTTGACTTTTTCTCATGGCTCATAAGGTTTGACTAGGCTCACAAAGGTTGTACGTTCCCCCTGAATTTTGCACTATTATGTCTATGCTCACATAGGTTGTACGTCCCGCCTAAATTTTACACTAGAYTGTCTATGCTCACAGAGGTTGTACGTTCCCCCTGACTTTTGCATTAGACTCACATAATATCTTGTTCATCCTAACATTTGGTTTGACTCACAGAGGTTGTACATTTCCCCCGGTTTTTGCCAATACCTCACAAGACTGGTTGATTCTCCAAATCTCCCTGGCTAGCCTCAGGGTGGCCCATATGGCCTCTCATTGGAGAATGATTGTCGATGCTACCAAATTTAACACTCCCTCTCAGCAAGGGAGTCATTCTCATCCACACCAAGCTTGCCTCTCAGCTGCACAAATTGTCTCGAGGTTAGAGGCTTGGTTAGGATATCAACTACCTACTCGCTCATGGCTATGTACTGTAAATTTACAATTTTTCTCTAGACCAAGTCTTGGATGTAGTGGTACTTCATGTCAATATGTTTTGACCT
The DNA here is from genome assembly GCA_010110895.2 of Picea sitchensis. Taxonomy (NCBI): domain Eukaryota; kingdom Viridiplantae; phylum Streptophyta; class Pinopsida; order Pinales; family Pinaceae; genus Picea; species Picea sitchensis. Next base: position 176,520 of record SNQJ01S0018876.1, read on the forward strand.
GTCGTGAAATACCAGGTTCTCTGTCAATTTTGTGCAAATTTTATTATCACAGTGAACCACCGTCATCTCGATCTTGTCACCAAACAACCCAAAAATCAATTTTTTGAGCCATACAACTTCCTTGCTAGCATCACTTGCTGCAATGTACCAAACCTCTGTTGTACTCTAGGCAATGGATCCCTACTTTCAACTTGACCAAGAGATCATAGCAGATGATAAACTAAAGCAATATCCAGAAGTACTCGTCCAATCCACTGGGCTTCCTGCCTAGTCATCATCTGCATACCCATGAAGAAATAAACCACCATTGGATGTATATCTCAGACCATAAGTAATGGTCTCTCTGAGATATCTCAAGATGTTCTTTGATGCCACCCAATGTCTCTGTCTTGGTTTATTCATGAACTAACTCATTAAAATAATTGCATAGAATATATTTTACCTAGTGTGGATCATGTACATCAATGATCCAATCAATTGCCTATACATGGTGGGATCCACCAAATATGAACCTGTATCAGAATCATGCAGCTTCCTCAGGTTGGAAACCATCGGAGTAGACATGGATTTTCAATCCATCATACCAAACCTCTTTAGTACATCCACTGTGTATTTTCCTTGTGCCAGAAATATCTCGCCTTGTCTTCGCCACACTTCCAATCCTAGGAAGTAATGCATCAAGCATAAATCTTTCATCTCAAATTCTGAGGTTAGATCCCTCTTACACCTGGATATTATCCCTTCATCTCCTATTAAAAAGAGATCATCAACATTCATGATTAGTATAGCAGGTTGGTTTCCTCTTACCTTGAAGTACATATTTTCATCATCATCACTTTTCTGAAATCCCAGGCTTTTAAGAAAGCCATCAATCCCGTCATACCAAACTATGGGAGCCTGCTTAAGACCATACAAGGCCTTCCTTAGCTTGTGTTTGCACTCTTCTCGTCGCTGTGTGAGCAAAAAGTGAGTGATTACATGCCTAGTTGGGCTATGCTAGTCATGACAGCTGTATGATAAAAGGTTAGAAAGAAAACAACAAAGCTATTAACAAGAATTAAACAAAAACTAAATGAAACTATGAGCATAGGAAAAAAAATAAAAACAAATGAAAATGGACCAATATCACCAATATATAAGCTGGTCTGATTGATGAA
>SNQJ01S0018876.1:186086-197028 GCA_010110895.2 Picea sitchensis
TACTCCTCCAATGGGAATCCTTGTTCCCCTTTGCCGACAAGAAGAGAAACCAAACTCTCTTGATATGGGGATTACTACCAAAGTTTGTCCTATGGAATCTCTGGCTAGAGAGAAATCATAGAATCTTTAGAGAAAGTCAATTGAGTGAAGTCAGAATTGTCACTAAAATTCAAGCTATGCTGGGGGAAACAACTGCTCACCTTGGCTCCACAGTAAAGCTGCACAAGGTGGACGAAGAATAGGGGAGTTGGATAGCCCAGTTCAATATACCAGGATTAGAAAGCAAAAAGAGAAGTGATCCAATTCAAGAAAGCTGGGAGATCAGAAAAAGCGAAAGTGAATTTTCAAAGTGGAAAAGTAATATTAAAATGCCTATCCTCTTCTTTGATGGGGCCTCTAAAGGAAACCCAGGCCAGGCTGGAGGAGGGGGCATCATTGAAAATCCCAAAGAGGACATAGAAACACAATTTGCTATTGGACTCGGTATTGAGTCCAATAACAGAGCTGAGGCATTGGCTCTCTGGCAAGGTCTGCACCAGGAAATTAAACTCAGAACCCAGGACTTGACAATCATAGGTGACTCCAGAATAGTTATACAGGCTATGATCAAACACTCCACAACTCAAAGTACTAAGCTCAACAATCTTCTTGATAAAATTCGCCTCCTCTTAAGAAAATTGAACTCCTACCAATTCTTTCACGTGTTAAGGGATCTCAACCGAATGGTTGATAAAGAAGCCAACAAAGGCATGTTACTGGAGGCTGGGGAGCTATCAGTAAATGGAATTATGGAAAATGTGGAGATCCCATGAACCCACACCGTCCTCTTGCACTCTTACAAATGCTAGATCGCATAGGAGCAGGGGAATCGGGTGAATCTCAAAGGCATACAGGGACATAAGCTTTGGTTGGATGGAGAGGCTCGCCCAGTACCATGAGGAATGGGGCCCTCGATCCGGTGGAGACAAAATATCCGCGCGACCACGGCCAGAATCCAAAGGAAATAGTGAGAACGAGTGAGAAAGAAATAAAGGGAGGTCGCTACCCTCTCATGTCTTCTCAAGCCAAGATCTGCAAGCCGGTTAGACAACCAGAGAGGGAGAAGCATCAGAGTAAGCAAGGCAGGACGCGCGCGGTGAGAGGTCGGAGGGAGATGGCGTCTTCTTCAGAAGGGAAGCTGACCACGGAGGAGCGGCTGAAAGAAATGGACAAAGCTCTGGAGAATTTGCAGCAGATGCTCCAACATCAGTTGGATTTCTTAGAAAACTTGGACGTGGAGGCTGGACGCAGGCTGGAACAACTGGAATCTGATATCACCATGACCAAAATTGGCTTTGTGGAGGAGCTGGACAAACTCCACAAAGAGCTGAAAAACCTGCAGCAAGAATTTGATGACAGGATGGAATAGCTGGAGGCCAAGATGGCCCAACTGAGCAACAACTGGAGCCAGGAATCCAAGAAGTAATCTCTCTTTGTAAAGTAATTGTTAGCAGGCTCTACCGGCATTCTGGCATTTTGTATTGTAGCCAATGCTGTAAATAAGCAGTATGTTAAGCAGCAAGGGAGCTAGTCCAGTTCATAGTTATATCTTCATAGTAGAATGGTATCAGGAATTTAGGCCCGAAGAAATTCGGGGCCATTTTGTAACTGAATCTGTGGCTTTGCCACCCCTCTAATATAAACTATAACCGCTTCCGTAAAAAAAAAAAAATGTAAGCCAAGATTGTCTAAATTATTCATGGAAGTTCAGTTCTTGCATTTGACAAGATTTATCTATGAGCATTAGTCAATTGGTTTAGTGAAATGCTTTCTATTGTTGAATATGTTTTATGAGACTCCACAGAGAACTAATTAGGGGTGTAATTTCAATGATTTCTCAAAMTCTGAGTTTCTGAGAACGATATTTTTGGAGTGCACCTATCATATTCGCTTATGTTTCGAACACAGTACTCTTTTAAAGTTATCTGGAGTAATCAAGATCATTTCACTCTTTTTCTTGTGAKAAAATATGGTTGTATCTTATTTTGATCATGTAATTATTTTAATTTTGAAGTCTTTCTTTATCTTTTTCATTCTTACAGAAAGTTGCTTGGTCCATTTCCAAGMAAATGTTATATTCAAAGAGTAGTTTGGTTATCAAGAACCATTCTATACATAGACTAAAGAAATAAGATTTGGGGTTTGTTGTCTAGCATTCTCCCATTTGACATTCCAATCCAAGAACATCAAGATACATATTTTGGAAAATTACAGAGGAGTACCATCTCTATAAAAATGCAGGGGTATTTTATCCTTGTGAGGTTGCTATTGGGTTTGTGACCAATATTAACATCAAAATTTTTTGCAACTCCACCGGAGAACGATTTTTTTTCAAGAAATATGATACTCTATAGGATTAGATAATATTGGAAAACTAGAAGTTGTCTAGTTGAAATTTTGAACGAAGATATAGAGATTGATTTAATATGAGATGGGTTCTTGAAAACCTCGTTCAAAGAGCATTAAATGGCCTTGAAGACATATTGTTGAAGTTTCAGTCACAAATAAATTGTGACGATTTATATAGAACCAAAAAACCATCCAAGATTTGGGAGGATGATCTCCCTGACAACTCCATCATTGAAACTCTAGATTTTAATGAAGAAGAGATCTTCCAAGCATAAAAAAAAGAAGGGAATTTTCAAAATTAGGTTCCATGGGCAACATGTTTTATTTCTAAATACAATGAAGTTGTTGGTGAACTGTTGGGTATGTGTTATATTCTTTGCACGACTAGAACTAGTGTCTAGGTTTTACTGGGCACGCAGGGGGGTAAGAGCGGGGTGGAGCACCCCATTTCCCAGGGGGTCACAGGGGGTTTTGTAGGTGGTGGGAGACCCTCTACATTGGGGTTTGGAGGCAGCGCCACTAGATTTTTTTTTTACCAGTTTTCGTGTCCATTTTTGGGCGGTTTTTTGGGACATGGTTTTTTTCCGTTGGTTTTCTATTTTGGGTTAAGGAATTAGGGTTGTTAACCAATCCAAGTTATTGGATTAGGGCTTTGGAAGCTATGGGATCCTACATGTACATTTTATTGTAAACAATGTATGATGAGATGAATATAGAAGATGTTGGTTTTCCCAGTTTGGGTTTCCACGAGAAAAATCTCTGTGTAATATGTGTATTTGCCATTGTATATTTTCTGCTCTTTTATTGAAAATCTATTTGCAGTAAATAATTGTACAAGATTAAAATCTACATTTGGTATTAGAGCAATTATTGGCTTCAGGGGGATGCCTTTGTGGTCAAGGGTTTGGCTTGGGACTGTCATAAGCCTTGTTATAGTGGGAGATATGTGATATTGATTATGCGGAAGCTTAAGATGGAAATTTAATTGGAAATTTATAGAGATCGAGAAATTTAATGGGGAAAGTTTTGAGTTGTGGAAGCTCAATATGGAAGATATGTTGGTAGACATAGATCATTGGATCGCAGTGTATCCAGTTACTACACCTATAGGAACGTCAACAAATGACTGGAAAAAGTTGGATTAGAAGGCGAAGAGCACATTCTGATTGTGTTTCTTAGATTCAATATTATTGAATGTGTCAGGGGAAGCTACAACTAAGGAGTTATGGAATAAGTTGGGGAACTTGTATCAATCTAAGCCCCTGGTAAATAAACTATTCCTGCGTAAGAAGTTGTATAACTTGAGGATGAGAGATGGAGACTCGGTGACAAATCATCTTAATGCCTTCAATACTGTGGTAAGTCAATTACTATCTGTTGAGATTAAAATTTCAGATGAATATAAGCGTATTGGTTTATTGTGGTATTTACCAGACTCGTGGGATAGTCTGGTTGTGGCCATAGGTATTAAAACAACTACCTTGATTTTTGATGATGTGGTCTTATCCTTGTTGTTGGAGGAGATGAGATGGAAGAACATGGAAGGACAGAGCGTAGATGCATTATTTGCAAGAGGACGCTCCTAGGATAGAAATAGATATAAGTCCTCAAGTTGGACATCTATGTCTAAGGGTATATCTAAATCTCCCGAAATGTTTGTAAAGGTATGTTGGAGATGTGGAAAAGAAGGGAACTTCAAGAAGCAATGTAGATCCAAAAGCATTGATAAAGTGAAGGGATATGAAGGTGCTCCCTCTATAGAAGAAAATACCTCCAAAGGAAGAAGGAGGGGATGTGTACTTGTCTTCTTCAAGCACACATGCAAATCATGATGCATGGTTGGTTGAATCGTGTGCATCCTTTCATATGAATCCCCACAAGGAGTGGTTTTGTGAATATGAAAGGTATGATGGAGGTAATATTTTCCTAGGTGATGTCTCAACAATCAGAATAGGATGAGAAAAAGTCAAGTTGAGGCTCATAGATGGAAGGATTAGAACACTGCCTAGTGTTCTGCACATCCCGGGATTGGCCAAAAAATTGATTTCTGTAAGAAAAATGGACGATGTAGGGGTAAAAATGGTATTTGAAAAAGAAACCTATAGGATGGTTCGAGGATAAATGGTGTTGTTGAAGGGAGTTTGGATTGGAACTCTGTATAAGTTGTAGGAAGCATTATTAGTTATGGGTGTAATAGTTCCATTGTTCTTGATATTGGAGAAGAAGAAGAAAAAACTCCTACAATCTCTGGAGAAAAGGTTATGTTGTGGCATCAAATACTGGGGCATATCAGACAGAAGGGTCTTCAACTACTACAAGATAAAGGTATGGTTGAATGTATGTTTAACTTCTCTCTAGATTTTTATTTTTGTGAACATTGTTTATATGGGAAGAATAATCGGGTATGATTCCCCCTTTGGTACAACGAGGGCAGAAGGAATTTTACATCTAGTGCACAATGATGTGTCTGGACTTGTGTCAATTCCATCATTGGGAAAATCTGTGTACTATGTCTCATTTATAGATGAATTCTAGAGGAATACTTGGATATATTTCCTCAGGAATAAATATGAAGTCTTTGATGGGTTTAAAGAGTTTAAGGCTCTTGTTGAGAATCAAACAAAGAAAATAATTAAGGTGTCAAGGATAGATAATGGTGGAGAGTTCTGCAGGAATGAATTTAAATAATTATGTAAGAAGTGTGGTATATAAAGGATAAAGACTACTCTATATACACCACAACAAAATGGATTTGCAAAAATGATGAACAAGACGTTGATGGAAAAATCAAGGTGAATGCTCAGTGGTGTCGGGTTAGGGAAATAATTTTGGGCAAAGGTAGTGGGCACTGCATGTTACCTGGTCAACATACCATCCTCATCAACACTGGATGACAAGAATCCATAAGAGGTATGGACTGGTAAGAAACCTTCTCTCACACATCTCAAGGTATTTGGTTGTGAGGCCTATGTTCATGTTCCAAAGGAAAATATGAGTAAGCTAGATAAGAAGGATGAAAAGTGTATTTTTATTGGGTATAAATATGGTCTCAAAGGTTATAAGTTTTGGAACCCAAAAAATAAGAAGGTTGAGTATAAGCGAGATGTGGTATTTAGAGAAATTAAGGATGTTGTCAAACAACAAGTCCTACCAAGTAAGGAAGAACCAAAGAAGAAAGAGTTCGAGTTAAAGGATGATGAATCAGACTCTACAGAAGAACATGAATAAGAAGAAGAAGATCCTCATACTCTAGTATTGAGAAGATTGGTTCAGGAAAAAAAGGCTACTAGAAAGGTATACTCCACCTGATTTTCGTTCAAATTTTTCTTTGTCTATTACTGATGATGATCCTAGAACTGTTAGGCATACAGTGGATTCAAAGGATGGAAAACTCTGGAAAAAGGCCATGGATGAAGAAATGAAAACCTTGGATAAGAATGAGGCTTGGGATATAGTGGAGTTGTCGAATGGAAGAAATCCCATTGGAAACAAATGGGTATTTAAAAAGAAGTTGAATGCAGATGGAAAAGTGGAGAAATACAAAGCTCAGTTAGTAGGAAAGGATTATTCCCAGGTTGAGGGAATTGGTTTTGGTGATATTTTTTCTCTTGTTTCCAAGTTAAACTCTATTAGATTTATGTTATATGTTGTTGTTGCATTTTATTTTGAAGTAGAACAGATGAATGTGAAGACACCATTCGTACATGGGGATTTGGAAGAAAAAATATACATGAAGCAACCAAAAGGCTTTGTTGTGAAGGGAAAGAAGGAGATGGTATGCAAGCTTGAAAAGTTCCTATATGGTTTAAAACAATCACCAAGGATGTGGTATAAAAAAATTGATACTTATATGTTGGGACTTGGCTTCATAAGATATGTTGTGAAAACTCAGTTGTCCTCTAAATTTGACATCAAGGATCTTGGTGTTGCAAATTTCATTTTGGGCATGGAAATTAAAAGAGATCGGAAATACAAGAAACTATGGTTAAATCAGAGAAAATATGTTGAAACAATATTGTAGAGGTTTAATGTGAAATAATGTAAACTGGTCAGGGTCCCTATTCCTGTAGGTGTAAAGTTATTTGCGGATCAGTGTCCCAAGACACAATAAGAGGAGGAGGACATATCTCATGTTCCATATGCGAGTGTGGTTGGAAGTTTGATGTATGTAGTGGTCTGTACTAGACCAGAAATTGCACATGCAGTGGGAGTTTTTAGAATACATATGTCAAAACCAAGGAAGGAGCATTGGACAACAGTAAAGAGAGTTTTCAGGTATTTGCGTGGCACTACTAGTTATGGACTGTGCTACCAAGGAAGACCAGGATTGGATAGAGTATTGGACATGCATGGCTTTGTGGATGTAGATTGGGCTGGAGATCTAGATCATAGAAGATTTGCAAGAGGATATGTGTTTAACCTATTTGGAGGAGCAATCGGTTGGATGATCAAAAGACAGTATGTAGTGGCACTTTCAACTATAGAAGATGAACACATGGCAGCCACTCATGCAAGCAAGGAAGCAATATGGTTACAAAGATTGTGTTCAGGTATTGGGTTGGTACAACAAGCTGTAAAGATAGATTATGACAATCAGAGTGCAATTTTTCTGGCGAAGAACACAACTTATGATTCGAATACAAAGCATATTGGTGTTCAATATCACTTTGTGAGAGACATGGTTGAAGAAAAGAAGGTGTTTTTGATGAAGGTGGACACTTTGAAGAATGTTGTAGATTCATTAACAAAATATGTGAGCACTGAGAAGTTCTCTTGGTGTAGAGGATATATGGGCATTGTTTCCCTAAATTGTTGACTATGTAACCTTGTAACCCCATGTATGCCAAGAAAACAACAAGTGGGAGAATGTTGGGTATGTGTTATTATTTTCATGTTCGTTTTTGGGTGGTTTTTCGACACATGTTTTTTTTCCAATGGTTTTCTATTTCCAGTTAAGGAATTAAGGTTGTTGACTAATCTGGGTTACTGGATTAGGGTTTTGGATGATATGAGATCCTATATGTGTATTGTATTGTAAACAATGTATGATGAGATGGATATAGAAGATGTTGGTTTTCCCAGTTTGGGTTTCCAAGGGAAAAATCTCTACGTAATGTGTGTATTTTCCATTGTATATTTTCTAATCTTTTATTGAATTTTTTTTTGCAGTGAATAATTGTACAAGGTTAAATTCTACATGAAAAACAAAATACAACTTTACAGTTCTCCACAAATGTTCAACAAAAATTTATATTTGCAACCTCATCATGGAAACATGGTCATTGCATGAAGGAAGAATGCTTTCAATATATTGTTGATGAATCAAAAATATTGTATTTGGTCACTGATACAGAGAAAGATGAAGAAATTTTAAAATGGAAAACTTCTCATTCAACCAAAGATAACAACACTCATGAGAAACCAAGAGTTGATTTTATTGAGTCATGGTTCCAAAGAATTTTTTTCCAAACAATGCAAGTAGATTTTGGGCACATCCAACTGAGTTTTGTTTCAATATTCTTTGGGCATACTCTTGATTCCTTGATGAAAACACTGATATGTTCCCAATTTTGGAGTTCATTCCATAGATCATATGGATGCTTGAATGGATCCATTGGAAATCTACTTTCACTTGAGAAGTGTCCCTTTCCTTCAAATATGATAGGGGAGGTAGATCTTCTTTGTACATAATTTGTTTCTTCAGTCAACATTTTGTACAATAAAGAAGTTGTTAGATGGAGATAATGCTTGAAGATGACTCCATGGCCCAATGGACAAGAAATTACAAGAATTTATTTTGAAGATGACTCTATAGACCAATGAAGAAAGAAGTTGACCAATATTATGGATTCTCAAAAACCCATAGGGGGTCACTGTCCCATAGTTGGAGCCAGTTGTTGATTGAAAATTTAGTCTCCTCAGTTTTCTGCTCTTTGGAATAAAAAAAATGATATAAAAAAAAGGAAATTTTGAACGATCACAAGATCATAGTGTAGCTCTCAATCGCATCTTCATCACACATTTTACAGATTCAAAATCCGAGTCTTTATACTCAAGATATCCATTTATTTTTTCTCAAAGAGTATTTCTTCATGTGCAACACAACTGGTTTCTCTCTCGGCACTAAGTTTCCTCTCCTATACTTAGTCTCATTCTCATTCTTGGTACTCATACTTGGTACTTAGTATTGGTACTCATTCTCAATACTTGAATTTGTTGGAATACTTTCACTTCTCCATACTTCCTCTTCTCACAATTTCTCTGTCTTCCATTTCTTACAATTTCTTCTTATTTCCTTCCATTTTTCTTAGTATTTGATCCCCTTCCCCCTCTCTTCACTCCACTCCACCCCCTACACCCGTTTGACCAATCCATCCACTTTACTAAGTTTATTTTCCTTATCCCATTCCCCCTCTCTTCACTCCACTTTACTCCAACCCCTACACCCGTTCGACCGATCCATCCACTTTACTTAGGTTATTTTCCTTATCCCCTTCCCCCTCTCTTCACTCCACTCCACCCCCTACACCCGTCTGAACGATCCATCCACTGTACTTAGTTTATTTTCATATCACATTCTGTCTCTCTACACTCCTCTCCTCCACACGTTATCTTGTCCATGGTACCATGAATCTTCTTATCCCTCACTCCCTTGACCCCCATGACCCCACAACACCGTGACATACTACCCCCGTGACACTCCAAGATATGGCGACCAATCACACTATGACATGTGGTGACCAATCACATCATGACATGTGACTTCCTATCATACTATGACACATGGGGATATGGAAACCAATCACAGCATGACATGTGGCATTCTATCATACTATGACACATGGGCACAGACTGGGCAACGACATGGACGTTGGCTAGGCTATGACTAGGCAAGTGGGCCATCAATTTTTTTATTAATTCATGAAAAGTATGTAATAGTTTTCATTATAAACACCAACATTTCATTCACCACATTACATATGGGATTAGAACAGGGTGAATTTTAATCAAGGACCGAAAATGATCCATGAATTAAATGTACGACTGCTGAGCAACGACCTTCATAAGTTCATAACTCAATATTCAGGTGTCTGTTTTGGGAAAACTATACCTTGTTGGAAAGGTAATTCGAGAAAGAAGACAATGGAACAGGTTTTTAAGTGTTGAATTTGGCCACAATTCTCCCATAAATTAAAATAACGGTCAACTATGTTCGTGTGGTTTGTTGGTAAATTTGTTTAGAACCTCGACTTCCCGAGGCTATGAATTGAGATCCAAAACTCCAACTTTTTCTCAAGAGGACTCCTTGGAAATCTATGATGATGAATATCACTTCTAGAATGGTTTCCACGGTTGAAAAATTAACTATAATGCTAAAAAAATTAAAACAAATTCCACTTTTCAAAAAAGGCAGTCAACTTGAAAATTGGGAAATAAAGGTTTATTAAATAAATTTTATTAAATAAGAAATGGGTCCCACTTTGAGAAAAAAATTTCAATGACACAAATTCATTAATGGGACTTCAATAAAGAATTAATTAAAGTGGTTTATTCCAAAAAATATGCATGTAGAAACTTCTAAAAGGACAAAACCCAAACTACTTCAAGAAGCATTGGGAGAAATTTTTAAAAGAAGAGAGCATCATCAAAGAAAATGGTCAAAAGATAAGAATAGAAAAGGTTCAACCATCAGTATGTAGCCAAGTCTCTGATCAAACAAATATATATCTCCATTTTTCTTCTTCTTCTTCTTCTTCTTCTTCTACACCATTTTTCGCAAGACTTTATGCTTGTATTTATGAATTAAGCATAAGGTTGAAATGTTTAAGTGTCTTTCTTTTATTATTCCAAGACTCATTTTCTAAAAATATCATGGAGTATTTTATAGCCATATATGTGACTGATAAATGTAAGCCATGATTGTCTAAATGATTCATGAAGGTTCAGTTCTTGCATTTGGAAATCTTTAATTCTGAAAATTAGTCAATTGGTTTACTGAAATGCATCACCCTGAAGCCAATAATCACTTTGATACCAAATGTAGATTTTAACCTTGTACAATTATTTACTGCAAACAAATTTTCAATAAAAGAGCAGAAAATATACAATGGAAAATAAACATATTACACAGAGATTTTTCCTGTGGAAACCCAAACTGTGAAAACCAACATCTTCTATATTCATCTCATCATACATTGTTTACAATACAATGTACATGTAGGATCTCGTAGCATCAAAAATCCTAATCCAATAACATATATTAATTAACAATCCTAATTCCTTAAGTGGAAATAGAAAACCATTGGCAAAAAACCATGTGCCAAAAAACTGCCCAAAAATGGAGACAAAAACTGGTAAAAAAAAAATCTGTGGCGCTGCCCCTGAACCCCCATGAAGGGGGGATTTTTCCCCCATACAAACCCCCCCGTGACCCCCTGGGAAATGAGGCGTTTCGTCCCCCCTCTTACCCCCCTACATGACCAACACAACGTAGACACTAGTTCTAGTCATGTAAAGATATAACACATACCCAACAATTCACCAACAACTTCAT
>SNQJ01S0018876.1:199079-217021 GCA_010110895.2 Picea sitchensis
AGATTGCTTCACATAGGAACCAGTGTTGTTCAACGTCTTCATCTCCCTTACCCCAAAATTCTAGGTATCGAGAAATTGAACCTCTCACATGGTTGGCCATTGTTATCCTATTGTTAGTATCAATGTGAAACCTAACGATCCTTCTTGTGATCTACCGGGGGATCCCAATATCCTCCCTGTGCCCGCACTTCATGGTTGTGACTGACTAACTAATTTTATTGGAACAGAACTAGCATGCGAAGGTAGTATCAAACTTACTGCTTGTATAGAAGACACTTGGGGTATGGGTGATTTGGGGCTAGCGCCACTGGCTTCCGGGAGATTTTCTTTGATCTAGTGGGTCTCGTTAACTTCCATTGGGATGATCTCTTCGGTCGGATTCCCGATCTCTCCTGTTATCGGGGCTGAATCTTCTCTTTCTTCTCCAAGATTCATGTCGACTTCCACCTCCCTTACATATGTACTTTCTCCTTCTCGTCCCACTTCCCGGGGACTTCTTTCTCTCCTCGCTTCTCTCTCGTTTAATCTTTGACTGTCCAATCATTCTTGTCTTCTCATATTCTGTAGTTCTTCCATCTGTCTTTCCTCTACTTCTCCCGATCCGCCTTCTTTCCTCAACTTTTCAGATTGTCTTGCGACTTTCTTGATCTTTCCGTGCCACCACTTCTCAACTATGGTGGCTCTCTTCAAGGCTTGCTCATCTCTTGAGTCCATTTCCTATTGTTTCCCCCCCATTTTTCAGAGAAACCTTCCCGTCTCTCATGACATGACTCTCACATCGTCTCGCCCTACCCCAAGCGAGGGTGTTTACGTTGCCATCTTGGTCAGGGACATAATCTACATCCCTTCCTCCATCAAGAAAACCTTAATCCATAGGGGGATTTCTCTCAACAATCTTCCCCTTACACCTTTCTTGAAAATTTCCCCTGCCCGCGAAAAATACTTGTGGTTCTCAGCTGCAAATTCAATTATGTATCCCTCTAGCATGGTGCTAACCCAAAAATCCACAGCTCATGTAACTGGGCAATCCATCCTCTGGAGTGCTGCTAAATTTTTGGTATCCGACACACAGATATTATTGTCCTGTCTTTGGAACTCTAGAGCTTCTTAGAGCCTCTTTATCCAGTGAAAAACTTCTTCTGGGAATTTAACCTAGAAAATCTCATACTGGTCGCTCGATCTTTGTGAGTAAAAGATTGCTTCACGACTATTTTCCACTTACTTTCTCCTTAGTTCCACTTCTTTCCATATGAAGGCATCACAATTCATTTCCCACCATTTATCAATGCCATATCTATGGATCAGAAACAACATTCTTCCTATAGGTTCCCTTTTAACATAGGTCCTGGCAACGGAACCATTTTGTTGGCGCGAATTTGATTAGACCAGGGTCCTTCTTAGGTTACCAACAAAAGGTACTGTGTAGTCTAGAGTGCTGGCATTTTCATCTCCTTTGAAAAGAAGAAGTCTCACCTGAAGCACTGTTGAGACAGATAGATAGGGAAGGCTAGGGAAAAGACTAAAGAGGATCCATAGAGAAGTTAGAACTCATTCATGTTCTTGCGAAAGAGACATTAACAGATCTGAAACATATAAATTCACTAATCAAACCTACTTATGTTGTGAGAAAGCATTTAAACGTTGAAAAATCAAATAGAACTCATAAGTTATAAGGAAATACTGTAATGCATAAGTAAACATACAAATACGCAACATATTTGAAATTTGGTCCTGCTTCATATTATCTTTTGGATCTTTCTCTCATTACACAATCAACATTACATAACAAGGCTCAGTACAGACTTTTGGGTATGGACTCATGCCACAAAATGTCTAATTCTCCAACTGATAGGTCCAATTCATTACAGACTCATCATTGTCTTCCTTTGACTTGCAACAATTATCAACAACTAATCCTAAACACTAGGCAAATCTGACCCACCCGACTCAACTCAACCCAACCAACCAACTCATGAACTAATTGATGAGCGACCAGACGAACAAACCATCCAACGAACATGCGAACCCTTTTAAAATTGTGTTCGGTCCTATATATAGTTGGGTTGTGTTTTCCTTCTCGGTTTTCATGCTTTCTTGTTCTATTTCAACCATTTGTCGTTGGCGTTGCACTGACTTCCCCAATTTCTTTATGTTTCTCTTTCTCTGGCCTCTGATGGAGTTTGCACAACTTTTCCTTAGTCAAAAATTGCCCAATTCTTCCTAAAAAATGAAGGGCCCAACATAACCTATTGTTGCAAATTCCCTTTTTTTTTTATGCTCATAAGATCTCTTCTTCATTAAAATCTAGACTTTCAATGATGGAGTTGTCAGGGAGATCATCCTCCCAAATATTGGATGGTTCTTTGGTTCTATATAAATTGTCACAAATTATTTGTGACTGAAACTTCAACAACATGTCTTCAAGGCCATTTAATGCTCTTTGAACAAGGTTTTCAAGAACCCATCTCATCTTAAATCAATCTCTATATCTTCTTTCAAAATTTCAACCAGACAACTTCTAGTTTTCCAATAATATCTGATCCTATAGAATATCATATTTCTTGAAAAAAAATCGTTCCTTGGTGGAGTCACAAAAAAATTTGATGTTAATATTGGTCACAAACTCAATAGCAATCTCATGAGGATAAAATCCCCCTGTGTTTTTATAGAGTTGGTACTCCTCTGTGATTGTCCAAAATATGTATCTTGATGTTCTTGGATTAGACTGCCAAATGGGAAAATGCTAGACAACAAACCCCAAATCTTATTTCTTTAGTCTATGTATAGAATGGTTCTTGATAACCAGATTACTCTTTGAATACAACATTTGCTTGGAAATGGACCAAACAACTTTCTATAAGAATGAAAAAGATGAAGAAAGACTTCAAAATTAAAATAATTACATGATCAACTTTATTATTACAACCCTTTAAAACATATGCAAAAAATAAGATGCAACCATATTTTCTCACAAGAAAAAGAGTGAAATGATCTTGATCACTCCATAGAAATTTAAAAGAATATTGTGTTTGAAACATAAGAGAATATGATAGGTTCACTTCAAAAATATCATTCTCAGAAACTCATAGTTTGAGAAATCATTGAAATTACACCCCTAATTAGTTCTTTGTGGAGTTTCATAAAACATATTCAACAATAGAAAGCATTTTAGTAAACCAATTGACTAATGCTCATAAATGAATCTTTTCAAATGAAAGAAATGAACTTCCATGAATCATTTAGACAATCTTGGCTTACATTTATTAGTCACATATATGGCTATAAAATAATCCATGATCTTTTTAGAGAAAGAGTCTCAGAAGAATAAAAGAAAGACACTTAAAAATATCAACCCTATACTCAATTCATAAATACAAGCATAAAGACTTCATAAAAATGTTGTAGAAGAAGAAGAAGAAGAAGAAAATTGGAGATATTTGTTTTCTTAATCAAAGACTTGGTTGCATAGTGATGGCCGAAACATTTATGTTCTGAACTTCTGACCCTTTTCTTTGATGATGTTCTCTTCTTTTAAAAATTGCTCCCAATGTTTCTTGAAGTAGTTGTCAATGTTTCATGGAAACTTGCACAGGAGACCTAGATAAAGAAAATACAAACAAAACTTATCAATAAAAGGACAAGAGATTCAATATGGAAGAATGAGAAAATATATTCACACTACTCCAATGAGCTTATCAATGTGATACAATGAATGAGTAATATACACTCATATAGGAAAGAAAATTCCATAATTAAGAAAAATGAACAAACAATGAGATTTTTCTTAGGAATTCATGCATAATAGTGGTCTAAAATAGAAAGTCTATAATATAAATAGGTCCAGTTAACTACCATTGAACTAGTGAGTCGAAAATAGAAATATTTCCAACACTCCCTGAACATCACTATGGAGGAATAAAAAATGAGTCCCGACAACTAGGCCATATTAGGTACTCATGTACAATGCAACTAATGAACACTGAATAAAATGAGGAAAGAGGAAAAACCATGTGGGAACAAAACTCCCTCTCAAAAGACAATGCATCAAAAGAAGAAAATGCAGCTGATAGGCAACTATGTTCTTCACTCCAAGATGATCCTGCAAAATCTCAACTATGTTCTTCACAACAAAGATGATCCCGCAAAATGCAGCTGATAGGCAACTTTGTTCTTCACTCCATTTTTCTTCATCCTCCTCTTAACTATCGTACCATTCTTACTCAGGTTTTGAAGTGTTTGTGTATTGTTGTCACGACAGTTGTGAAATTATGGATGGGGTTTTGGGTTTAAGTGTGCTATGTTCCTCCCTCGACTTGGTTTGGAAGCTATAAGGGTTGTGTTCTCCATGTTATTATCACAACTATTGTAAAATATAATAAGAGATTATTCATTGTATTTCAATTCCATCTTGTATTTAATGGACTTTATCTTCCTAGGCAGAGTGATCACGACCGTTGTTTCTCTCTTGGGCTTTGTCTCGACCTTATTCTTCAACCCTCATGCCTTTTTGTTTGGCCTAGTTCCTCCACTAATTCAAGGGGTTCGATTATTGGGTTCAGACCTTGGTTCGAAAATGTTTGGTTTCCCAACCCAACTATTGAAAAATAAGTGAGCGAACTTAACAAAACCATGGCTTCACATGTTATCTATCTCAAAGTAATTTGATTTTTAAAATTAAAATTGGTTTGAGAAACTGTCATAGTAAGGTTGATATTGGGGCTTCGAACCCAAGTTGATTTTGTAAGAAATTTGTTTTGGAGTTATAGCAGGCTTTAAAATGATGGTGAAAAGTTCTTATAGTTCCTTCATGTTATGATTTACACTGAAAATATGATTTATTGATTTGATCTAGTTAATAAAGAAAACTGTTTTGGGATATGATCGATTTTGGTTTTCAGCAAATGATCGTAGTGTTGGTTTTGAGATTAATGAATGATATTTCATGTAATAGAAAAGTAAGCATCCCATTCCCGTTCATATTTTCATTTTTCTCTCATTATATGCCCCTCATTTTCCCAAGAACATGTAAATTATTCCATGTTCTATTATAATGAATTAAAAGGATGGAAAATGATTGGATGGTGACTCAAATTGAAAATTATGATACGGAGACCTTGTTTTTGATGAAAACAAGGTTCTTCATTTTGCTTGAACAGTATCCATTTATTCATTCCCATCTATGCTATCATTTTTCATTCATTACAAATCCCCCCATTTTCCCGATGACCCTGTAACCCCATGTTCCAATGCAATTGTTATTAAATTAGAAATGTGATGGATTGTATCAATGGATAGATTRCATTTGAATTTTTTGTGAATGATAGAGCCAACATTTTGATTTTATACAGGTAGAGTGTTAATGAATGGATAGTTAAAAGAATTTCATATTCTGATTTGAACCTTGCTTTAGGATGAATTTTTTCAACGGGGGCAACAATGGTAGAGGTGCCAACAGACGCAGAGGTAATAATTGGAAAAGGGGCCATATAAGGCCATGGCTCTCAATTCATTTTAGCATTGGTCCGCAAGAATTAAATCATCTTTTCCAAGCATGATTTTTTAATTTAGTTGGCCAAGGGATTTTGCAACCCAGACCCAAGAGACCTCCTTTTCAGCCTCATCAAAACTTCTTTGGTGTTTGTGTCCCCCCTCATGTCTCTATGCAGCCAAAACCACCCATCAATGATGGGTGGCAAGAATTTTTCCATCAGCCCAATGTACATCATCATGGTTGGCCTACAACATCATTACTGTTTCCCCCTACTCCACTATCGTCAAATCAAAATGTCAAAATTGACCATGTTGTTTCACCAATCAAATCTTCTCATGCAAGAAAGAGGATCAAAACTTCCATTCCTGAGCTAGAAATGGATAAAGGAAAAAGGGTGTCCAATCCCTCCAAGTCCTCGAAAGATTCATCTAAATCAATGGCCTCTCATGCACACCATAAAGATAGTTGTTCCCATGTCATCAGTGAGATCCAACTCCAAGGATCTAGTCAACTTAAGGCTATTTCACAAGTCAAATCCGTTGAAGGATCAAAAGAAGCACGGAACAGTAAAAAGAGGCAGATTGCCTCTCAGAGTAAATATGGGTTTTAATGTTATTTTTTGTGGTAGGATTACAAAATATTTTTGGACAACAAAGATACATTTATACTGATTTATTTTGGACAACATGGATATAATTCTATTTTTGGGCAACAAACATATTTTAATTTCGAAAACTAAAATATTTGGCTATTTATATGAGGATGTTAGTTACAAGGCCAACGTTCGAGCATATTTTTGGGGTGTTATATTTTATATTATGTTGATCATTAAAGTGATGAAAAATGGAGTAAAAAGGATGGAATATATTTAGTTTAAATTTAAACAAGAAAAGTTAGGGGTCCCACCTATTTAGTTATTATTTAAAAAGACCCTTATTTATTTATTATTATTTACTTGTCTCAACTTATTGGTTAAGATAACTAAAGATTAACAAAATAAAGGTAGTTGAACTACCATAATTTATTGGAGAAGAATAAAAGTTCAATCCAGGGACGAGACAAAGGAGGAGAGTAGAGAGAAGAAGGAGAACTTCTGATATAAGGTTTGCTCTATACTTGTGAGATTATTTTGTTCTTCATTCATTCTGAGTTTACCAAAAATCTAAACCATATTGATGACAACATGGTCTTATTGAAGGCAGCAAGATTCAAAACTGAATCATATCTTTTAGTAGCTTGTTTCTAAAGGTGTAACATCTATATTAGGCAATCTGTGTATTCTTGTTTGTTTGTGGATTAGATTTCATGACTGATAAATAATATTTTGCAGATTCAAGTGACGCACTTTTATGGAAAGTTGATCCATATTTATATCTTCAGTTTTATTTTTGTTGTTAGAGTATTTTTGTAAGGTGCCCATCATAGACTTCTAAATCTGAATTTGGTCCCCACCCTTGCAGGGGTTTGTAAAGAGAAATTTTTCTTTGTATCTCATAATGAAATTAATACAAAGAAATCAGATTGTTGATTTTTGTCTCACATGTGTATCTTAAATGATATTTCTCATATTATTTTTATCCTTGTCTCTTTATCCATGTACGTGTACACTTATGTATATTTTCACTTTCTTCTTTTTTCACAGTTACATATAATAAATAAAATCATCTTTGGTATCTTGCATATATTACTTGTGGATCAAGTGATTGTTTTTATTTTGGGGCTATAAATTCTGAGTAACATTCCCAACTATATTGCCTTATACTAGCAAGATCTGAAATTGTTTGAATGAGGTTCTTCATACCTTTTCCTTGACATTTATTTGGCGACCATACTGGGGAGATCTTTCCATATCTCTCTAGTTGTTGTACCACTGTTGTATTTTATTTTTTGTTTTGTCTGATTATGCTTTGATTGATGTTCCCATGACAATACCCGTTGTGAGACAACCAAATATTGGAAACGGTCTTGATGAACAGACCAACATTTCCTTGACTTTATTTAATACTATTTTAGCAATTAGTAGTACCCGTGWTGAACTTGATCTCTATTTGGAAGTAATTGATAGGGACATAAATATACGTGAACGTTGGGAAGCCAGGAAAAGGTAGCCCAGAAATCAACAATGACCTTTTACAATAATCTTGTACATGTTTAATATTTTATTTCATGTCCTTTAATTCTTGTATTTCTCGAAGAAGGAAAGGATTTTCCCCTGAAGTTACTCCTATTTATGAAATAGGAAGGAGGAAAAATTTCTTACCAACACAACAAAGTGCTCTAAGGCGAACCCTATCTGATTCTTCCAGTTCATCTTCATCACCCATACCTATCACTTTCAACATGAAATTTTTAGGTAGTGGTAGTGGTACTGGGGGTTATTCCTCCTCTCAACTTTCTGCTTCATTTGTAATTGGAAATATCTATAGTCATAAAATCCATACTCTATCCACTACCAATCCTGCTAAGTTCATTAAGAAATATGGACTTTTCCAATTTGAGGAAGATGCTACAACCACCCTGTGGCACATGTCTTCTCCATTGAATCTCACACCAACCACTCAACCACTACCGAAATTCAAGGATCATTTACCTAGGTTCTCAAGGAATGGTATTGTTACTACAAATGAACACCTGGTATAATTTTCTAATGATTGTCATAACATAGGGGCTAATGATAACGACACCTGCATGCGTCTATTTGTCAATTATCTTGAAGGGAAAGCTGCAACATATTTTTTTGACCTCCCGTCCAAAATCCTTTCAACATGGGAAGAATTGGTTTATTGGTTCAAATCCACTTATGGACATCCCAAGAGCCCAACTGATAAATTAAAGGAATACAATAATATTGATTATAAGGATGGTGAAACCATTAAATATTTTAACCTTCGTTCAACCAAGTTATATAATCAAATCCCTGAACTAATTCATCCTCAAAATCAAGTTGTTTTTATGCATTATTATAATGCTTTACCTTATCCTTATCGTCATATACTTTAGGAAAAGGCTATTGACAATATCGGTACCTCCCTTCATGCTTTCTTATAGTATGAAGATAAACTTGAAAGAACATGTCGTCCTAAGGGAGACCCTCTCAAGAAAACATATATGTATGTGATTCTACAACTCATGCAAGATATGAATAATAGGATGATAGCCTACGAACGAAAAGTAATTTCTTCTTCCTCTTCTCCCTGGACTTCTTCTCTAGCACCTTTTCGAAATACTAATGAAAGAAATTTTAAGCCAAAGGCCATAATGAATCACACTTGGTGTAACGTTTGTGAATAAAATCATGATGAGAATACCTGCAAAGTTAAAAGAAATGCTAGAGATAATATTTTTGGCAAAAGGCTCGATACCACTATCGTTGTTTTAGATTGGGCTGAACCAGAATATGTTATGGTAGTAAATACTAGAATATATCTTATGCTGCCAAGAGTAAATTTGATCCTCCCCCACACTTCTTTTGCCCCAAGTTCATCCTCTCAAAGTGTTGATACACAAGTTGTCATAACCTCAAGAAATCAAGGAGTATCTTCTCCTGTTCCTTCTTCCAAGTATAATATCCTTAACTAGTTGGCTTACATCAAAGAATATGCTACCCTTTTGGAAAAGGTTGTTGTCACGGGACAACATAAGCATATTAAGGACTTTATGGAAGGTAATATTTCTACCATAGCCAATCTATGTTAAGATTCAAAGGAAGAATATTCAACTGTAAATAGAATATGTGTAAATAGCTTTAGGAAAACCCTCCTTTCTACATCTCTGTAAAAATCATGGACAAAATAACTCATTGTTTCCTAATTGATGGTGGATCTGGTCCAAGTGTGATGTCTAAAATCATCATGGAAGAGCTTGGCTTATCTTGTACCAACAAAAATTCTAGAATTATGCTCTCTTACAATAATCTGCAGCAATCAACTATAGGTGAAATCAAACATGTAACCTTAGTTTTGTGTGTGTATCCTGAGATAAGAACAACTCTCAACATCCAAGTGATTGATATGCATGTGAGTAACTACTCAATTATTTTGGGAAGGGACTAGCAGGCCTTAAATAATGGATACCTTTCACTTGATGGTACACATTTATCTATCCCTTGAAACAGATAGAACATTATAGTTCTTAGGGAAGGAATAATTTCACCCTATATAGAGAGTGTTCCCCAACCCAATGTAAATTATCTCGAAGAGGATTTGGGTGAGTACTATATATTTGTTGATGAAAGTTACACTATACTTGAACCAATTGATTTTGATGATGGAACGTGGCACATGCATTTCGATGGCTCATGTTCAAACGAGGGTAATGGATCCGACATCATTTTGTATTCTCCTATAGGAAAAATTCACAATTTCTCTTATAGGTTGGAATTTTCTTGTACAAACAATGTTGTTGAGTTTGAAGCCTTATTGTTGGGAATTGAAAATGCATATAATCTTGGATGTGGCCACCTTATAGTTTTTGGTGACTCTGAACTTGGTGTGAATCTTGTACAGAAAATTTATGTACCAAACAATAAGTTACTTAAACGTTATACCCAAGTTTGGAAGCTAATTTTAAATTTGTTATCATTCAACATCACTCATGTTAAGAGGGAACTTAATTCAATGGCTAATAGATTAGTTGTTTTTGTAGCTTCTCCTACTCAACAACTCTTACCTCAAAGACTTGATTGTACGTTCCAATATCTATACCATCCTCATCTCCCTGATAACGTAGAATCATGGCAAGTTTTCCCAGTGACCAAGGCATTTGCGCTTTCAAACATAATGAACCTTTTAAGCCCAAGGAAATCATTTATGTTGAAGAAGACAAGTTTCCTAAAGGCTTGACTCCTCTTGAGAGTTCATTCTCGTCAAGTGATGTACAGAAAAAAGAAACACACAAGGAAGAGGAGTCAAAAAGGAAAGTTAGGGATACTATTTCCTTGAATATTGGGACACTTGAATCTCCAAAAATCATTAAAATAGGTGCCCAATGTTTTGATGAAGAGAAAGTGAAATTCACAGATTTACTCCGTGAATTTCAAGATGTTTTTGCCTGGTCATCTGAGGATCTTTGTGGTTTTGATCCTACTCTTATACAACATGCCATTCCTATCAAGGAAGGGGAAAAATCAGTTGGGAAAAGGAAAATACCTATCAATCCTGCGCTTGAAGCTACCATTAGGAAAGAATTGGAAAAAATGTTGAATGCTCATATAATATTTCCAGTCAAGTATTCTGAATGGGTTTCAAATTTGGTCCCTATTCAGAAAATTGTCGGTCAGATCATATTATGTGTTGATTTCCATGCATTAAATAGGGAAAGTGTAAAAGAGAATTTTACGCTTCCTAATATGAAGATGATTTTAGAACAGGTTGTAGGATCTCAAATGATGTCCTTACTTAACAATTTTTCTGGATATAATCAAATCAAGGTAAAAAAGATTGATAGATATAAAACCACATTTACCACATGTTGGGGCACCTTTTCTTGCTAACATATTTCTTTTGACTTGTCTAATGCGGGTGCCACCTTTCAAAGAGATATGTAGATAGATTTTGATGATCTAATTGGTAAGATTATCCAATTTTATCTTGATGATTTGAGTTTTTATTCTAAAAACCGGTTGGATCATTTCGATCATCTTAGAAAAGTTCTCATGCACTCTATAAACTTTGGAATATCTTTAAATCCTTCCAAATCCATTTTCGGTGTCACAAAGGGTAAGCTTCTCGGTCATATTGTTTCTGATTCAAGGATAAGTATACATCCCGAGAGGATTACCGCCATTTTAAATCTTGGTGCCCCCACATCCAAGAAAGAAGTTCAAGCGTTCATGGGTACTATTAATTTTGTTTGTATATTTGTTCCCGATTTTGTTGTCATTGTTAAACCAATCCATAATATTTTGAAGCAAGATCATTCTTTTTCCTGGAAAGATGATGTCGGAAATGTTTTCCTTAGGATTAAGAAGGCGATCAATTTCACACTGGTTTTAGAGAAATGAAATTTTGAGAAAGAATTTATCATATACACCAATTCCACTGAGGAGGTAATTTACGCTATCCTCTTACAATGTAATGACTAAAACAATGTAAAACGTATAGGTTACATGATTCAAAGTCTATCAGATGACAAGATCAAACACTGTTATATTGTGAAACATGATTTTTCTCTTGTCAAAGCTATATGAAAATTTCACCATTTTATTTTTTGCAAAAATACGTAGGTAAAAGTCCCTTTTCCTGCTATCAAGTTTCTACTCTCACAAACTTACCTCTCAGGAAAACTTGCACATTGGCTTGCCAAAATTCAGGAGCATGATTTGACAATCGTGAATTCTAAGACAATCAAGGGATGAGACTTATCCCTTATCTTAGCTCAACATCATGAACCAAGTGAAGAATTTGATGACCAAGATAACCCCCTTTCCGCACTATTTTATATTGAAAATCAAAATCTCTCTATATATGAGCATCCTTGGTATAAAATGTTGAAATATTGTAACTACAAAGAGTATTCTATTTATTATTGATTTATTATTCATTAGATCAATCCGCTTTTGTGGATTGATTATGTCCGGCATTGTGATTGACCAAATCCCCTTTTGCAGATTGGTCAAACCCTAATTGTATTATGAAAATTAAGAAGTCGGCCCCCGGTAAATTTAAAGTGGTTTTAACCACTCAAGAAGACAAGTCGGCCCTACCTATGAAGAGACACATTTTCAGCACCTGCCAGTTTGTATAAATAAAGGAATCCAATGACTCATTTGTTCACTCACTCAACTCACTCATCTACTACACAAGTATTGAAGGAAGCTGCAGTTACCAGTTGCCGAAAGAAGGAATATAAAGAGGCACATTTCTTAGTAAAGGATATTCTCTAGTGTTTGTTTTATTTTCTTGGCATTGTATTGGCTATCTATATTAAGGAAGTTTTGTTGGGTTTTCTTCCCCATGAGGGTTTCCCAGGATAAATGTTGTGTATCTTGTGATTGTGTTTCTCTTAGTGATGCTATCTATGCTATGGTTATCTAGTAAATTGAAAAGAAATCTAATAATACCTTAAACCTTAACATGGCATTAGAGCTAAGCTGAAGAGATCATCTTTCACTGGTTAAAGAAAAACGTCATTGTTGTCGTGCAAGAAAATTAGGGTTTTTTGTTGGAGAGGAATTTTTGCCTTAAACCCATCTAGAAAAGTGCACCCTACCCTAGTGAAGATTTTTTCATCTTGAGCACACCTTTTCAGTGGATAGAACTCCTGGAAAGTAGAACCCTAGTTTTCACTGGTACCGGAAAACCAGAAAATAAAAGTACTAGAAACCCAGAAGTACCAGAAGACCAAGAAACCAGAACCAGTACCAGAAGTACCAATCCATATTTCCGCAAGCTCAGTTTCAAGGGGTAAAATTTTGATTTTTCAGAAATCTGACTGCACCAGCTTACTCACCTCAACTCAATGCATCTAGCTCCTAGATCAAATTTCAAAATTTGAAGCTTGAAAAATTAGGGTTTCCTCATAAAACCCTAAGTTGCAGTTGCAGTTGCATTCACCCTTGAAGTTTTTAAGAGTTGGTAATTATTACCAGATGGTGCCACTACCTGCAAATGCTATCAGAGGTATGTACTCACATATGTTTAAACTGTAAATCTTTAAAGGGTATTTGCAGGAGAAGGGATCTCTTTCCATAGATCCAGAAGGATCTCGAGATCCAACACATTCAGAGAAATAATGCAACCCAGGTTTTATTATTCTGATATGCATCTATTTTTTATGACATTATTTTGATCTAGGTTGCATGTTGAAGCTATGACCATCATACTAACCTTTGGTCAAAATTANTTTTTTATTCCTGGGCAGATCCTTTGGATCTATCAGAGTACCACAAAATGTTGTGATGCTAGCCTAGTGCTGAAGATTTCCAGCTTCCTGTTGATGTTGTTGCGATGTCATCCTTGTGCTATGATGCCAGCCTAGTGCTTAAGATTTTCAGCTTCGTACTAATGTTGTTGTGATGCCAGCCTCGTGTTGTGATTCCATCCTAGTTCTTTGATGCCAACCTAGTGATGAACATTTCCAGCTTCATGCTGATGTTGTTGAGATGCCAGCTTCGTGATGAAGATTTCCAGCCTTGTGTTGATGTTGTTGAGATGCCATCTTCGTGCTAAATATTTCCAGCCTAGTGTTGATGTTGATGATGCTCCAACCTTCGTGTTGTGATACTGTTGTTGTTGATGATGCTCCAGCCTTTGTGCTGTGATATTGTTGTTGTTGATGTTGTATCGTCCTTGTGTTGTTATTGATGATGATGTATTAGTGTTATACTAATCCATGTTGATGCAGATGATGATTCCATTCCAACTCCCTACTGTGAATGATGATATTGATGATGAGAAAAACTTCCGATGACTTATAGATATGCCAGTCAGTGTTCCAAATGTTGTTGATGTTGTTTCCCTCTCTCTCTCTCCTGATGATGTTGTAGAATACCTTTCTTGTTAAGGGGGGGTGTTGAGATATTGTAACTGCAAAGAATATTCTATTTATTATTGATTTATTATTCATTAGATCAATACCCTTTTGTGGATTGATCATGTCGGGCATTGTAATTGACCAAATCCCCTTTTGTGGATTGGTCAAACCCTAATTGTAATATGAAAATTAAGAAGTCACCCCCCAGGAAATTTAAAGTGGTTTTAACCACTCAATAAGACAAGTCGGCCCTGCCTATGCATAGACACCTTTTTAGCACCTGCCAGTTTGTATAAATAAAGGAAGCCAACGCCTCACTTGTTCACTCACTCAGCTCACTCATCTAGTGCACAATTATTGAAGGAAGTTGCAGTTACCAGTTGTCGGAAGAAGGAAGAGAGAGAGGCACATTTATTAGTAAAGGATATTCTCTAGTGTTTGGTTTATTGTCTTGGCATTGTATTGGCTATCTATATTAAGAAAGTTTTGTTGGGTTTCTTCCCCATGAGGGTTTCCTAGGATAAATTTTGTGTATCTTGTGATTGTGTTTCTCTCAATGATCATATCTATGCTATGGTTATCTAGTAAATTGAAAAGAAATCTAATAATAGCTTAAAACTTAACATAAAAATATGGTGTATTATTTGCAATATCAAAGGTGCCCAGACGAGTTGGATCCGCATTAGAAAAGGAGACTCTGCCTTAAAGCTTATAATATTATTTTTTGAGACTCCTTGTTTAGAATATCTGTCGATGGTCTGTTGCTCCAGTGTATAAATGTTGATGGAGCACATAAAATATTACACAAAATCCATGGATCATAAGCATCTGACATTCATATTGGTGGTCATTTCTCTGCTAAAGATATCACCTTTAAGATAATAAGAAATGGTTATTATCGACCTTTTATCTTTCGTGATTCTTATAAATTCATGAGGTCCTATTATAAGTGCTAAAAATTCGCTAGTAAGGAACATTTTTCTGACATACCTTTACAACCTGTCCTTCCATATTTCCCTTTTTCTAAGTGTGGTTTATACTTTATTGGCCCAATCAATCCTCCATCATCTGCAAGGCATATCTTCATTTTGACAACCACTGATTACTTTACCAAGTGGATTGAGGTTGTCCCTCTTAGACATGCACAAGATGAATAAGTAATTTCTTTCTTAGAGTCCAATGTCTTTTCCATATTTGGCCTTCCATTAGAAATCATTTCAGACAATGGGCCAGCCTTTATTTCTGCAAAACTGACCCAATTCCTTGTTAAATCAGGTGTCAAGCATTTCACTTCTTCTTCTTATTACCCTAAGGGAAATGGAAAAAAACAAATCCACTAATAAGAATCTGGTCAGGATTATAAAAAGAATTATAGAAGACAAACCTCGCCAGTGGAACACACTTCTAACTTATGCTCTTTGGGCAAACCATACAACCACTAAAGCAAGTACAAGATTTACTCCCTTTCATCTCGTATACAACCAAGAGACTATTATGCCTGTTGAATTAGAGATTTCTTCCTTACGGTTGATGTTACAGACCGAAGAATTGAATTCTTCTAATGTTTCTCAAAGGAAAAAATTTTTGTTAGCTCTGGAAGAACAAAGGAATTTTTCATTGGAAAATATGAAAAGGAGGCAGCAAATAGTGAAGAAGTATTTTAATAAATGAGCAAAGGCTGTTGAAATTAAAATAAATGACAAAGTCTTATTATGGGACTCATCCCATGCTGAGAGAGGAAGGCATTCTAAGTTCCAAAGGTTATGGCTAGGTCCTTTCAAAATCGCTTCTATCCTTGGCACAAATTCATATCTTCTTAAGCACCTGGATGAGCGATGGTTTTCTCATAGTACCAATGGTTCCCACTTGAAACATTATGTAGAACCAACTTGATCTCTGACTCTATATTGTGTAAATATGATTGTTGTACATATTTTTGTCTTTCGTTTTGTTGTCATTTTGGTTTATTGGGTTTTGGTTTATCTTGTTTGTTTTGCACGGTCACAGGAAGTAAGGTCTCGTTCAATTTTTCCATAATTATGTCATTTATGTAAGTATTCATGTTGACCAATAAGAATAAGGTGATACATAGTTGTTACAGAATCCTCCTTTTGAAACACTAATGGAATAAATTTCTGCTTTCAACACTGGTGTAGAATAGTTGTCTTTGATTTCTTCCCATCTTCTGCTATGCCTTTCTTCCCTCCATTCTGAGATTCAAGAGCATATCATAATGATCCGTCAGGATTTTTCGAATGACTATGGTTGAGTTTTTAATTTGCATGCATTAATTAACCATTGGGAAACTTTAACGAAAGAACGAGAAAAGAAAATGCATTATACAACCATTAATATATTTGCAGATCTGAAAATCAATGAAAAACAGAAAACCATAATGCACAAGTTTGATAACGGAGTTCGGCACAACTTTTCCTACTTCTCCGAGCCTTTTCTCTGTGAGGGAGGCTTCTTTATTTCTGTTCGAAAGATTATTAGTACATATTTACAATGCCAATTGGCTTCTAGACTGATCTGGTTATGTTCACCATGATCTCTAGAATCTTGCACAACTTACGGCACTTGAAACGGATGTCCTGAGCTCTCAGAAATCGTCCAACAACATCTCTACCTCAACAACTTCCCTGCCTCAAACTGGCTTAGACCTGGCTTTGCCTCAGCATCTCTGCTCTCCAAAACCGTCCAAAAGCTCCATAAGCTTACCCCAAATGGCCTCAACATGGCCTTGGTTAAATAGTGGGAAAGTTGGTTGTCAATCTCCAACTTCCTCCCAAGAATTAGGCTCTAAAAAAGCCCAATAACTCCCAATTATGAGTTAATTACATTAAAATTAGTTAAAGTGGTTATAAAACCCACTTCCAAACTATATTATAGTTTTTAAAAACCAATTTTAAACCAATTTCAGGCTTAAGACCCCTTGGTTGGGCGCGCGCCCCCTTCAATCGGTCACATGGGCGTTAATATGGCCAAGCGCTAGCCCAAAGGGCTAGCGCTGACCCTAACCCCTCCTGCGCTCGGTCATATTGCAATTCATAGGACCCACGGGCTCACCCAATACAATAACCGTTTAAAACCATTTTTTAAACTGTGCATAACACTTGGTCGCATGGATTACACAATGGAACCACGACTTAACAAACCCCGC
This sequence comes from Picea sitchensis, assembly GCA_010110895.2. NCBI lineage: Eukaryota > Viridiplantae > Streptophyta > Pinopsida > Pinales > Pinaceae > Picea > Picea sitchensis. The sequence continues at coordinate 216,206 of SNQJ01S0018876.1, forward strand.
GCAGTTTATTTTCAAACCGCCGCGCCTATGGTCCCGTGGACGTGGTCGTGTGCGCCGAGGGCTGGGGCCAAGCCTCGGCCCTTTTTTCCGCCCGCAAAACATTTAAACCAACTTAAATACAAATCAATACATTCATATAATAAGCACCATACGACGGAATAGTGGTTAGACGGAGTTTGTTAAGTCGTTTCCAGCGGAGGAGGTCGCGGGTTCGATCCCCGACGACAACAAATTTTTTGATAAACCAACCATAAACCAACAACCAACCATAGGGTGCCACATGGCAGCCCTTGACTGGGCCACGTGGCACCTTTTTTCACCAATTAGAACACGCCATGTGTCAGTCATTGATTGCACCACGTCAACTGCCGTACTGCCACGCCGCTTGCCACGTGTCACTTCCGTACCTTGCCATGTCAACCACCGTACGGTCCAGTCACCTGCTGTGTCAGCTTTCCACGTCATTGGATGACGTCACCCTACCACGTGTCACCCTTCCAGTGGTGACACGTGTCATTTCGATATTGGTCCATCCGTACTCCCAAAACACCAAAACTGCCTGACACGTGTCATGCTCTGGAGCCACCACGTGTCCTGTACGGAATCTGCCACATGTCGTCGTACGAACCTGCCACGTGTCGTCGTATGGACCTGCCACATGTCGTCCCCTGGTGCTGCCACGTCACCTGTACGGACCTGCCACATCATCGTATGGACTGACACGTGTCCTGTACAGATAGTACGGACAGGTACAGTCAACATCCAAAATTTTGCCTGTTTGGCTTGGCGGACAGAATGCGATATCTTCTTCATACG
>SNQJ01S0018877.1:5535-28767 GCA_010110895.2 Picea sitchensis
TGTATACGTGATGATGAACCATATTACATACCTTAGGATCTGTGTCATACAACTGTTTGACAAACCATTCAAAACCTTTAAGTTCACCAAAAATAATGTAGCAGAAAGAAGATTTTCTTTTGAACCTTCATAAAGTGGTTTTTCTGCCTTCTCTAGCAAAGGTACGTCAATATCACCATTGTCCTCATCATCATCCTCGTTCGGTCGAGTGAACAAGTCTTGGATCAATTCATTTGTCCCATCATCTTCAACTATATTGTTATTATTGTCATCTTCTTCCATAGGATCATTAACTTGATCTTCAATATTCGACACTCCAAATTCCTTGGCACCTTGTAGTAGAACATCATTTCCGCTAGTACTTGGCGTGTTCAGACGCTTAGGGGGGCAGCCTGACTTTATAATTAAAAACAGTCATGCAAAATTAGTGTACTGCATAAGAAATATTTAAACAATATAAAATTTTATAAATACAATCAATATAAATATATAATAATGAATATATAGTTTACCAAGGGACGATATTCGTTCGGTCCACCTTCAACGTGCCCATGGGTTCTGCAATGTCTTACAGCTGTTTGTATTAAAATTCTTCTGACTTTTGTGCTCCCGCATTTAGCGCAAGGGCAATAACATCTCTCATCGCCTTGTCCATAATATCTCCACATTCTTCACCACAACCAAAATATTGAGATGATTATTTTATAAAGTTCAGTGATGATGTGCTAGATCTATTTGACTCTTGAAATGCAATAGACCAAACCATACAACATATTTTACCACATAAGCTTCAAAGCTTCACCATAACGAAGTAACATAATCAAACAACATAATAGAACTAGGGAAAGAAACCAAGTCACATATAAGCATGGAAAAATTAGCATGTTCACAGATGACATAAAATCTTCATAAACGTATAAGGTTATAAAATATTAAAGGAGACAAGAAAAAAGAAAAAAATTAACTAACCTTCAAAGTCTAAAATCCTCTTGCACACCTTGAACAATGATCACAAAACTAAGCTATGTAGATCAAAGATCAGTTCGATCTCTTAATCAACAAGAAAACCTTCACATAAAAAAAAACATTAGCAGAGCTATAACACATAAAAGATGTCACAACCATGACAAATTAGTTGAAATTCGGTTCGAATTAACTAATTTATAGATTCGTCATCGTCGGAATTCCAACGACTATAACCCTAAATTAAGGTTGACCATTTTGAATTCAATGACCGTTATGTTGACCTACAAATGGCTATATTAAAGTGTTGGAACTAGGCATCATACTTCCGACGACCTTAGAACATGTCGGAAATCCGACGTTATCGAGACTAATTTAAAAAAAAAACAGTAAAATTTCATTTTTTTAAATTTGTTTCGACAAAAAAATTGATTTTATCACAATCGTCGTAATAGTTCGTCGATGTTTTAGCCTATATGTAATAGTGTCACTTTATCATTTAAATGATACTTTCTTCTTTTCAAGCTCTTTGACTTCTTTGACATTTTTGGGCTTCAAGCTAACATATGAGGGTCCTCCAAATTCGTAAGGCCATAACTCTCAAACCGTGAGGAGTTATGTGATGTTCCACATACCACCGGAAATGGCATGAAAATCACTATCCATATAGGATAGTTTCACTGAAAAATTCACTAATCTTCATCTCATTATTCTACAATTAAGCATGGTTTCTCTAACCATACTTCAAGGATAACTCAACCACAAAGTGTCTTCCCGTGAGGGATTTCACCATAACGGGGACTACTTTGGAGTTCATCCATTTGTACTCCTTATCAACCATGATAAGACAATAATGAATCATCTTTGCATCAATCCAACTATGCATCATGTATCAATGAAACGACATCGATCCATTTTCATATATGCATCAATGTTAACTCATTGATCCATCTTCATCTTTGCATTATGTATCAATGAAAACTCATTGATCCATCTTTATCTATGCATGATATCATATGACTATGATTCCACTTGATATCTATCCATTTACATCAAGGACAATGCATATTACATCAAGAAATTTTTCATCAATCATCAATCAATCAATCCTTTGGCATCATTCAAACACTTTGACATCAATCAATCACTTGACATCAATCCATCACTTGACATCAATCAATCAATCCTTTGGAATAAATGAAACCCTTTGACATCAATAAATCACTTGAAATCAATCCATCACTTGACATCAGTCAATCAATCCTTTGGCATCAATGACAACATGATCCAACAAATATGCCAGTATGTGTTTCGATGTCCATGTAGTTCAATATGCCAATGTTTACTATGATTTACATGCATTTCATATTGAAATTCGAAAACACCATTCCATTGCTTGTTTATAGTGATTTTTTCAGCCTTGTATAGAGCTTTGGAACATAGTTCTTTTAATTCTCTCATGACAATGTTTCATGTAATATTTCGGTCTAATATGCATTTATGTATTGCAGTCACCTTTTCAATGCAATTGTCATTGTTTCATCCATGGATTGTGGCAATGTTTTTTGGACAATATCCATATGAACAATCACGTTGATAAGGGACCCTATCAAGCTCATATGTGATCGTTTGTAGCCCCATTGTCTAATTTGTGCAGATGCAATTCTGAGTGATGCAAGTCTCTATTCAAGTTATAAGAGTGTACTTGAAACTGGTAATGGCATGTTGCACCTTATCTCATCGGGTGTTTCAAACTCTGGAAGTTTCCCATTTTCAAGTGCTCCTTTTCACTTGATACATATCTTGTTAGAAGAGAATGTTTTGTCACATGTTGTCAAGCTCGGATATTTTTTCTTTAATTCTTTGTTGAAGCATTTAATGTTCTTTTAAAAATGAAATTGTTCACAAATTTCACATTGGTTCCTATTTATGTCTTGGATCTATTTCACATAGAGTCGTCGTACTTGTTTCTTTTTTACATCAATATGCTATATGGAAATATAATTTTTCTTTCCTATCCAATTTTGGAACTGTACTGTATTTGTTTTAATTTCATTTATGTCACTCTTACTCTTTTACTATCGGGCGTTGTTGCATTGATTGAATGTGCATATTGTTCATGTGCATGCCTTTTCATCCCATTCTCGATGGGAAATGTGCAATTGGATTTGTTTTTTCACATATCATCTTTTTTAGTCTGTGATAACTAAGTTTATTATTCTCAATTTCACTTCTCTTTGTTTTATGAAAATCAATTTCAAAGGTTACACTGCTATTTGATAATGTAATTTTATCCTTACAATGTGTATGACATCTATGTTTCCATCTTCCCCATACATGTTCAAGAGCTAATACATTGACACCATACTTTTTCTCAATGGAAGTATTATATCTCTATCATAGTTTCTTCCACATGTATTGACTGCACCCATCGTCTGTTGGTCACAATTATCATTGCATATTTCATTGTACCATATTTCTACCATGGAGGCACCACACTTGAATATTTACATTGAAAATATGTTATCCATTGCAAACAGAATCTGCCACCCTCTATCTTTTCTTTTTGTATGGCATTTCCATATTTACAAGATACTCTTGTCAATTCGCAAGAATTGTTGTATTATGTATAGCACCAAGTCCCATATATCCATGCAAGCAATGCAATGCCTTATGGTCACTATTTTTCATTGCATTGCAAAAGGATTGGACAATATAAAGCCTCAAGGATTGTATATTGAAGTATGTCGCTATCAAATAGAAAATTTCTCTAAACAAACTATCACTGCAATTATATACAACATGTATTGTTTTCCTCAATCTGTAAGAATGCATCTTATCCATATTACATTTCTAGTAGCATTGAACGTTTTTGTACATTGGTGATAAGTAAGTATTAGATTGTTCAAGAATACATCTAGCTGCATTTTTGTAAAGAAATAGTTCGTAATGACAACTAATAGGATTTGCATCATGAAATAATATGCAATTTGGATCTGCATTTGCATTTCTGTTGAAATGAAAATAATTTGTTTTTCTCATTAGTGACCAAACTACAATCAATATATTAAACCATTTTTCTAACCATCATATGAAAAATATATCTCCCCATAGCCTTCTCTCTTTTTATTTTACATTGGAAGATATAGACAATCGCATTTTTGATAGATATATATTAATGTCACAAATCCCATGCAATTCATACAAGAAATTGGATCCTAAATGAAGCTCGGCTGATTACAATGCATGTATATCTCCATTGTCCAAACAAATCAATAAATGATCTATTAATCCATTTCGTAATTCAATAGAAGACTATTGGAAACGTAATAGGACATGCAATGCATCAAACAAACAATCCCCGGGACTATATGAAAATGTATCCAATCTAAAAAGATTATTTCTATGCAACACATGGTCAATATTTCCATGCACAATGCACTCCTCCTTGATTTCATAGTTTTCAACATCTATTGTATCTTCCATGTTTAATTTTATGTCATTCATATGAAGCTTAAGCTATGTCTATAGCATTGAGCAACCAAAAAAATAAAAACAAAAATACAATCTCAAAATAAAATACTTTATTTTTGTTTATGTTTAACTTTGATTATTTTTTATCTATACAGTTTCTGAAATACCCCTTGACCAATTTAACCTACCCTTGAAAAAGAAAAATAATAAGAAGATACTAATTTTATTTTGCATTTATGATGCACCCAAAAAATATTTCATTCTACCATTTGATCAAGTAATACAACCGAAAAAAGAGGATTGGCTTTCTTAAACATTACACCAATGCCAATGCAAATTTAAATGAATTGAAGTAATTGCACTATGTATGAAGCACACATTATCAAACAATAAGAATTTATTGTTTTAGACCACATAATAATAAGGATGTCGGATGTCAAGATTAGCATATTTTCTATGTATTAGAGTCAACTATGTCTGTGGATGTGGGGCATATAAAAACAAGCAAAGAAACTAGTTGCACGTGTTTGTCAAATAAATTAATTAATATGGCATACCACTGGATAAAAGCAAGATACTAGATGAATAATTTCAACATCCTCAGAAATTATTGGTGTTGGAATATGCAAGTGCGGAAGGATAGGTGATATGAATTATCCGTACATGTGTTCAAAATATATCAAGTGTTGAATGTGTGGGAGACATAGTTGTGCGGAGGGAGGAGATATGTGTTATAGCAAGATTTGCCTCACCATTTCTATATTGCATAGAGGGCCTTTTTCCATTTCCCTATGTAGACTTGTCATCCCTTTTTTATGAATCCAAAGCCAAAAATATACATTTTTCCACATATACGCTCCCTATCAGCTATGAAAGATGTGTATACGCTGGTTGCTCCACTACAGCCCACGTACATCGGGATTTGTGCCAGAAAATAAAAAAATGAGGTCAGGTTTCCATGTCACGACAAACGATCTCTGATCCTTGGCCTTCCACATACTGGAAATATTCTGACTCGGCCCTTCAGTTTCATTCTGAAGGCTATAAAAGAACAATTTCGAGCTATGGAAAAGGAGGAGAAAGCATTCAACTTTGCGAGCAAAGCTACTCTAGAGAAATTACTTCATATTGAGTCTGCATCCCTTTGTCCCTCAATTCCGAACTCAGTTTTCATCCCCCAAGCTCTTTCCCTATTGTTGGGAGAACCTCATTGACTCTCTCCTATGAGATTGCCTTTGGTGGAGGATTGAAGTGGTGGAGGCCCAGTTGGAAGGAACTTGGTTTCTTGGTTTCGAACCGTGCTGACACAGAAGTCTGTAATGTTGTCACTTTTGTTGATCAATTATTAATAGAAAGACTCCTTTCCCATCCTATTGGTATATTGCAAATGTATGATTATTATCCATGGGCATGTTTGTAATGTTTATTGATGGATTATGCTATCTAATGTGCTAACCCCTTTATATCATCACTATATACTTTCTTTTCTCATTTGTTAAGAACTTATTGCAGTTATAAAGCTTTGGGTCGAAGTGCTCAATGGTGGAACATCATCAAAAGTTGGATCAAGGTAGGCCTCTTTCTTATCTTGCACATTAGTTCATATAGCATATGTTGGAATTGAGTTGATTTATGTAGTCATACATGTCTGTTGTGGTTTACCCTTGGCCATAGAGAGTTTTTCCCTCATAACAGAAATGGAAAATCCACTGGGGAGAGATCTTCCTTCTAAGGGTTGAAGTACTTTTTCTTCCTACATTGCTCTTTTTCCTTTGTGTTTCTTGTTGTATCACTGCTTGACAGATTCTGTTCACTTTGGGTCTAAGTTTTCAGCCTTCTTTCCTTTTCCTGGCCTTGTTTGAAAGCATATACGCTCCTTTTTCCCAGACAGTCGTGTATACCCACATGTTGTCTCACTGCAGGATGTGTATATACACCATGTTCTCTTGAGAAGTCGCGTATACCACTTCACTTTGCTTGTTTTCTTGGTTTAATGATTGTTGGGTGAGTTTTGAGGATTGTTGAGCCTTCTCAGGCCTCTATAGTGCCTGTTGAGTTTCTCTAGGTTGACAGGAAACATGTTGGGAGTTGAATTTTTGGGTGTATTCTTTCTCTTTTTTTTTCATCCTTGTTGTCCTTGAACCATGGGCTGTTTGTTTGGCTTCTTGGTATTATGCTCGAGTTATTTCATTTATACATAGTAGAATTTATATATCAGGTTGCTTTATAGTCCATGCATTTTCTCTTTAATATATTGAAAATGCAAAAAAATAGGCATTTTGCATTGGTTAACATTTTTTTCTTTGAGCCTTTATCATTTGCTTAGTTCATTTAGTGAAAGATTGCATTTTACTTCTAAATTGCAGAGTTGAAATTGAAAATTGCACTGCTTTTATTAGCACATCATTCATTGAAAAGTTAAAGATAGACTTTGCATTATATTCATATTAATTTTCTTGCAGTCATAATATCATGAGTTTCGCTTCCATACCCTTTTGAGTAATCACGCGTAATAAAATTTGCACTTTAAACTAAAATTGATTATTCACAATTTTATTATTTAGGGTGCACAAACTAGTCTAGGATTTAGTGCCTTGGAATAAGATTTTGTGAGTAAACTTCTCCAAGGCAATTAAATCAACATATGTGTCTGAGACAGGGAGTTGAGAATTCCATTATATAATTGGTAATATCAAGAGGCTTCGCTCACATCAGAGTTAATCATGAGGTCGCGTGAAGTTAGTTGAAGGGATAACCCCTGGATACTCACCTAGCGTCAGAGATATTTCTATGGATTTATTCGTATTTGGGGATATTTCTAGTACCCATACCTCTATGAGAGGCAGTTCTTTCAAGGTTTCAGGCTTTGCTACCCTACCCATACGGTGATCCGGACTTACGACTTCTTGCCTGTGCATCGGTTATACAGTGGTTTATTAGTTTCTTGACTTAGGTATCTCATAGGTTACTTGCAAGGGTTATTCTGCTTGTACCCTGGGTCAGATAGGGGTCGAACAACACACAACCTTTATGGAGGATTACCTCTTCAGGGGGATTTGACCGACTGGTTGTTAAGCCCATGAGGACCTCTATAACTGATTATGTTGCCTCCAAACTTTAGCGGGGAGTCTTAGGTCCCTCTTGGACGAGACATACCTTCTTTAGCGAGGGAGGCCACTCAGCCACTTTAGCCCGTTTGCATGCATATTGGTCATTTGACTTTTTGGTATGCTCTTTGATTATTAGTTGACCATAGGATTTTGTGTTGATTATTTTTCATCATGGATAGTGGAGTTCCTTTTTCTCCCTCATTTACTGCTACCCCCCCCATGACGTCATGGGGACAAATCTGTCTACTTTTTATAATGGTATGCATAATCATGGTACTCAGTCAATGCCTTGGGTCTATAATCATTTTTCTCATGGTATGTATGATATTTCTTTGCACTTTCCATCCTCTGTCTCGCCTCCTTATGCAAATACAATTTTTGGGTCTGGGGGCATGATGCCTCCTTCTTATCCCTCTCCATTTAGTGGGAGTCTTATCCTTCAAACACCTCTTACGATAGGAGGTTGGAATCTTCCTTCCTACGAATCCACTATGCGAGAAGTAAGTGCCCAATTAAGCAATCATTCTACTTGTTACACTCCATCCACTTATCCTTCTTCCGCTATGTCGGTTCCTACGAATACTTTTCACATGGAAGACCTCCATCTTCCCTCTGGTGTTTCATCCAGGAGGAATTATTTTTATAGTATGGGCAACCCCCCTCACGAAGTTACTTCATATGGGGGCAACATATATCCTCATGTTATTAACCCTTGTCATGTCGCTTTCCCTTCACAAGCGGCTTCCTCAGTGTCGACGCCCTTACAACCCTTTATGTATCAATATGGAGGAGGATACTATCATGTCGGACAAGGATAGGGTGTAAACTAGGATCCTTCTTGGCCTGCAATTCCTCAAAACCAATCTTTCCTTGGAACTTGGTCTCAAATGCCGCAAGTCACCACCGCCACAAGTCCAGTCACTGCGTGTCATGCTGGAATTATATCACCAACCTCTGCTAGTCATGTTGGATAATGGTCAACAACCTCTGTGAGTCATGTTGAAGACCTGCAACCAACTGCTGCAAGTCATGCTGGGGGCTCAAGTCCAGTCACTGCATGTCATACTGGAATTACATCACCAACCTCTACTAGTCATGTTTAAGATTGGTCGACAACCTCTGCGAGTCATGTTTAAGACCTGCAACCAGTCGCTGCAAGTCATGTTGGGGGAACATGTCTGGTCACTGTTAGTCACACTACACATACATCACCAACCTCTGCTAGTCATGTTGGAGATTTTCTACTAGCCACTACAAGTAATACTGGGAGCATGTCACCAGCCACTGCAAGTTATGTTGGGGGCATTCATTTGATTGAGAATCCTAGACGTCTCAAATGTAAGCCTCGATTCCTTTGCAGGACTTGTGAAATAATTCACCTTGCTTGTTTGTGTCTTGTTACTATTGGGATACCAGAAGCGTGGGGCTCACCTAAGGGCCCTTCGAGTTCTGGGGCATCTATGGTTTCCAAACACTTTGTTCCTTCTTTGGTTGACAGAACATTCATGTTGATACAATCTTTGGCTGAAAACCCTTTCCCTTTAGGGGTTGATGTGTCCTTTGACCTTGTTGTCTCACATCTTGTTCAACCTGTGGTCATGTCGATGCAATATTCGACCGAAACCTCTCCTATGTTCAGGGGTGATGCACCTCTTGACCTTTTTGTCTCACATCCTATTCAACCAATGGTTGAGGAAGTAGTCATATCGATGCAATATTTGATCGACCCCACTCTTCTCTCAGAGAGTGACAAGTCTAAGGAGGCTGTCGCACTAATGCATTTTTTGGTCGATCCTGCTCTTCTGGTTCTAGTTCTATACCTTCTATGCCATGTTCTTAGCATTTCTATTACTTCACCTCCTGAACAAGAGAGAGTTTTACTCTTCCCAAGTTCTCTCCCTCCAAGTCTTGACGAGGTTCCCTTTGATTGGGATGGTCTTGTGGGGTATCCAATGCCTCCGCCTATGTCTTTTCCAGGGAGAGACATTATCCAATATAACATGAAGACGATAACCTCTATTAGCACTTTGTCCTCCTCGACTTGGAGATATTTGGGTCTTCCCGAGCTTGTGTCAGTTCTTCATAAGATACTGACATTCCACAGAAGGTCAGTACGGGAGCATTGGCCTCCCCCTTTACATGTTGATTAGAACAACATAACGAGTCTTAGTTAAGATCTTTTTCGAATCATATAAAAACCGAAAAGATTGTCGAGTGATTTGTCCCTTTCACACTCATTAAAATTGGATTTGAAAGGTCATGAGTCTTAGTTAAGCTCTTTTCCATCTCGTTATCAAAAATAAAAAAGATTGCCGATTGAACTTGTCTTTTTCACACTCGTAAATTGGATTTGAAAAGACATCTATTTGGCACAAGTTTACCCCTTTTTCACACCAAGTAGACTAAAAGACATAAAAAAGGACATTTTTTGGCGTTGTGATTGCATCTCATGCCTTCACTTGTAGTATTGACCCTTTAGTCGGTTATCTCTTTGCTTTATAAACCATTTCCTAAGCAAGTTTTGCATCCTCAACCAAGCAGAGCCTTGTTTATATCCTTCGCAATTTGAAACCCTATACCCTGGAGGGAACATCACCCCGACTGTCCATTTCCCGCATGCATTCCCCTACATTAAGCATAGGTACGTTCCACTTCTAGAACTAGTTTTGCTTACTTGTGACACTCGTTCCCTCCTCTGTATCATAGCATTCATTTGTTATGAAAAAACAAAAAATGATAGGTGGGAAGGGAGTACTATATTGTAATTGGCAGCAGTCATGTCGCCTTTGAACAAATCACAAAGTTATTGAGTCCTTGTGTCATCATAATTTTGGGTTTAGCATGGCCTTAGGAAGCTAATCTAGTTACAAAGTGTTCTCTACCGACTGATTACTCTTCCAGTCCATATAGATAACATTATTGATGTCTCCTTCATCTAATAGTCACATCATTGAGTCTATGTTGTCGGAGTCCACCATATGTCTCATGCTCTTATTCAAAGAAAGTCTATCAACCTGTGTCGGCCACTCCTTAGAAATATTGACTTTGCATGTCGGCCATACCCTCATTTTGTCTCAGAATCACATGATACTATGGTCTTATCATGCACCCTGGCCCTACTTTCATCATTGGTAGGTCACCTTGAACCCAACAATCGACACTCCATCATTGGTCATTGACTGGGTAGTTTCCCTTATGTTTGAAAGCAAGACATCTATTCATTCTTTGGGATTCATGTAGTGTCTTGGATGCCATTAGCCTTATTGGTGATTTCCTCACCTTTGTCAGTAGTTTTTCATCATTAGCTGTTATTCAAAGGATATTTTTTGTATACCACTTTCACTTGGTACACACGAAATATGCACAGGGTCGTTGGTTCATGAACATGTTCTTCATCTAATCTCCACCAAGTCATGAAGCTCCTTCTTTATTCCTCGTGTTGACTGATGAGAGATGCCTTAATGCTCTCCTTTCAGCGGGTCTCTTTCCATCAACTTCAGCTCATTTATTCTAGATATGGGACCTAGAGTTTCGTGAGTGCCTTGAGGCTTGCAGTCATTAGTGATAGGCTCTCTCGCCATTGATAGATGGGAATACATCAATGTCTCCTGATCAATGGATTTCTCAAGCGTTCGAAACCAACTCCTTTATTCGCACTTGTAGAAATGTACTCGGTGCCTTGATACCTACTTTCATTATTGGTAGGTTGTCTCGCGTTTGTTAACGCTATACCTCAATGACCTGTAATCAAATGAGTCTCATCATGTTCAGCCTCAACTCCTTTTTTCACATGATGTAGACTTGCACCTTGGCAGACTGTGTATAAGACTTGAAGACATCACTATGTGGCCGCAACTTTCCTGAGTTGTTGTTTCCTTTTCATGGGACCAACACCTATTCGACTTCAGTGATCATGGGAGATCAGTTTGTACTCCATGGTATACATATATCTTCAGAATGATTTTGAGATTGGTTTCACTGGGCCTTGTTCGTGACTATGACAGCTTTTGGCATGCAACCGCATTTGTATCTGCCTATTCATGGCCATGAACACTTGTTTGGTATATTTTCCACATGGATCTGCATTGTATTCTTGGAATCCATGTACTCAAAGTCAGTACATAATGTAATAAGCAATTGAGTTCATCCAACTGATTCTCTAACACTCAACTTCTGGGTTATTTATAATGTATTTTGGCCATCGCAGATACTCCTCCAATCTCACACATTAGGGGGCATCTGTTATAGCAAGATTTGCCTCACCATTGTTATCTTGCAAAGAGAGCCTTTTTCCATTTCCCTGTGCAGACTTTTCATCCCTTTTTGATGAATCCAAAGCCAAAAGTATACATTTTTCCACATATACGCTCCCTATCAGCGATGCAATATGTGTATACATTGGCTTCTCCACTACATCCCGCATACATCGGTATTTGTGCCAGAAAATACAAAAATGAGGTCGGGTTTCCATGTCACGACAAAAGATCTCTGATAATTGACCTTCCACATACTGGAAACGTTCCAACTCAGCTTTTCAATTGCATCTCGAAGGCTATAAAAACACAATTTCGAGCTATGGAAAAGGAGGAGAAAGCATTCAACTTTGAGAGCAAAGTTACTCTAGAGAAATTACTTCATATTGAGTCTTCATCCCTTTGTCCCTCAAGTATGAACTCAGTGTTCAGCCCCCAAGCTCTTTCCCTATTGTTGAGAGAACCTCATTGACTCTCTCCTATGAGCTTGCCTTTGGTGGAGGATTGAAATGGTGGAGGCCCAGTTGGAAGGATCTTGGTTTCTTGGTTTCAAACCGTGCTGACACAAAAGTTTGTAATGTTGTCACTTCTGCTGATCAATTATTAATAGAAATACTCCTTTCCCGTCCAATTGATATATTGCAAATGTATGATTATTATCCATGGGCATGTTTGTAATTTTTATTGATGGATTATGCTATCTAATTTGCTAACCCCTTTATATCATCACTATATACTTGTTCTTCTCATTTGTTAATAACTTATTGCAGGTATAAAGTTTTGGGTCGAAGTGATCAACAGTGGAACATCATCAAACATTGGATCAAGGTAGGCCTCTTTCTTATCTTGCACATTAGTTCATATAGCATATGTTGGAATTGAATTGATTTCTGTAGTCATACCTGTCTGTTGTGGTTTACCCTCGACCATAGAGATTTTTTCCCTCATAACAATATGGCCATAGAAAAAGCTTCTGCGCAACCTCAAAAATGGTTAAGTAAAAAATATTTTCACTAGGAAATTGTCCAAAGATAAATAGATGGTTGTTATAGCCCTAAAATTCCCTACTTATGCATACATGGCATTGGCCTTTCTACTTGCACAATTTTTCAAATTACTGTTGAGGAACCCTATTTGAGAAAACATTTTTTGGAGCATGTATGCGCCCAGCTACACTATTGCCCACCTACATACGCTATCTTCATGTTAGACATCCCACGTACATACTCTAGTTTCATACTAAACAATTTGCATACATATGCTATTTGCATACTAAATAGCCTGCGTTTACCTCCAAAAGTTGCAAAAAATAAAAAGTTGCACGGAATTCGGTGGAGTTAACGGGATATTGGAGGTTTCCCAACCAATTCACCTATTGTATCCTGTCCCCAAACCAAATAACTATCCTTTTTTCATATAAAAGGAGGTCTTGGGGTCCGATATCAAAATCAAGCATTAGAACTATGAAACTCTACCTGAATCTATTTCCCTCCTTACCCAAGTATTTGCAACCTTTTTTGAGTTCTTGACTCGGTATTCCCTCTCTATCTCTTTCTCCCATACAATCTCTTCCATTCCCTTGAATTGATCAACTGATTGTGAGAGAAGGAATTTGGAAGTTGCACTTGGAGCAACATAAAGAGGAGCTCGGACCAGGTTCGTGGAGCGTCGGCCTACGAAGGTTGTAATTTCTGATCTTTGGATTTGAATAAAAGAATCTTTTTCCTATCCCAAATGATATCTTTATGTCTTTCATTTGATTTATGCATAATGATTTATATCTAAACCTAATTGATGAGTAGAAATAGAATATTTGTAGCATTATTTTCCTAAGTGTTGATACAAGTCAGCTTTGGGAGGATACTTGCAGCCTCGGAAGCTACAAAGCTAGAGCAGGTCAACATCGAACGTTTGGACCAAAGTTACTACTTCTAACTTACTCGTATATCTCTTTTTGTTCATGTATTTGGAGTGTTTGGGGTAGTTTAGGAATTAGATTATCTTTTAAGGGAGTTCATATCTCTATCTATACTTTGAACCCTCGTATAGTAATAGGGGGATTTTCCCACTAGCAGAATTAGCGACTCCACTGGGGAGTCTCTCTAGGGTTTAGAGGGAGGTTTTTGGGTTTTAATTGGCTTCTTTATTGCATTTTTATATTTTATCAAGTTCATTGAGTATTTTAAGGGTCTTTGGTCACCTGCAAGGTGCCTACTAGCTTTCCCTTCCCAACCAGTCTGCCTAGTCTTTTTCTTTTTGAAAAGCCTTAGTCGTGTACGCGCTCTACTTTGGCTCATCCCATGTACATACGTAGTCTACAAAGTAGACATCCCGCGTACATATGCATGTTGTTGGTGCAACAACCCGCATCTCTGTGTCTTGAAAGTGTTTTTAAAAAAGAGAAGTTTTTCTCTTTCCTGGCTGAATCTTTAGGCTTCCCAGGGATTTCTTGGACCTTACAGAGTCTTTGTTTTTTTCCTTAGTTTGGGTTAAATATTCGTTGTCAACCCATGTCTCGATTTTCTTTCGTTTTCCCTAAAGGTTTAGAGTGAACTTTCAAGTTTTAGATCCTCCTTTGGTTTCTTTTTTTGAATCCCTGCATTTATGCAGTTGGTGTAGGGTCTCTGCCAATCTTGGGTTTTGTTTTCTCTATTTCCTATTTCTTTCTTTGAAAACAAAAAATAATTTTTACTTTGGTTTTTCTTGATAAAGCAGTTCAAAAAATCAAAAAGATTTTTTCTTTCATTTAGTTTGGTAGCGTAGTCTAGGTTTTTTGTTTGCAAAAGAAAAGAGTCGTAGTTTCAAAGTTCTTTCTTGCTTTCCTGGAAATATAAGTAGTTTTGTTTAGTTAAACAAAAGAACTTTTTAGGAAACTTTCAATTATAAGATCTTGAAACATTAATTTGAAAAGTTGAATTTTACAAAGAGTTTACAAGCTTTTTCTCTAAATTTGAAGTATCTTTTGTTTTTAATGCTCTAAAGTTTTCTTCATTTTTCGTCTCTTCCAAACACCATTAGTTGCATGACCACATCCTTTGCTTAAATCAAGCCTTTAAATTAACACTTAACTTAAAATATATTAGACTTTCTATTTGTAGGGTTCATCGACTAGTTTAGGCTTTTAGGGCCTTGAAATAGGTGCGAAGAAGAAACTCTTCAAGGCCATTTAAAACAAACATTGGAGTCTAAGATAGGGAGTGTCTAAATTACAACATCGTAAGAGTTAGTCAAGACCCCCCTATAACACAGGGGATAAACACAACGTCGTGTGAGGAAAGGTAGAGGAGATAACCCCTCCAAAGTCGGACCAAACGTAGTGGGGATTGTATATTGAGGGTCTTTCTTGGGAACAATACCAATCACATTTGCCTATGGAGCCTCGTGGAACTCAAATCCATTTGAGATACTTAGTTGTCTTCCGGACCAATTTATTTTGGCACCCTTGAAGGGCTTCGGACTTGTTATCATGCTCATTACAATCAGCCTGATTGTTGACTGTACCCGCCTGGTGACTGACTGCAAGCTGGCAACTTAGTTGCCTATTTTTTATGGACTTATATAGGTGATTGTGGGGGTATACCATGGTACCTAAGGAAAGAATCAGATCACACTTCGTAGAGTATACCCATAGGGTGATTCCGTGTTCGAGTTGCACTTACACCGGTTAGTTTCTCTAGTGTTGATTGGTGTAACTGTCCTTCCCACTAGTTAATGATATGCTTGATTTATCTTTAGCAACTTTTAATGTGTGTTCTGTATTCCACACTAGTCAAACCTTAATGTGTCGTTTTATCATTTCACAAAGTGGAAGATCAACAACTCTGTCAAATGTGAAGGCTGCAGGGCCTGTCGTCACTTAATTTGGAGCCACCTCCGCCATTGTTGAAGCGAACACTTTATCAAGAAGGATTGTTCGAAGCGACAAGGCCATAGGAAACTGTACCCGATCTTGATCCGAGAGGATACTTTTCAGGACTGGAGGAATCTATCATTTCTGACCTCAAGATCGAAGGTTTCAAGCCAACAAATCCTCCTATCACTGACTTGTCGACACTGCTCTTAATCCAGGTTGTCCCTCCTGAGGTGAAATCCTCTGAACGCCAGTTTATTCGATGAGCAGTGATGGAAGAAAATGTTGTTACTTCATCAGGGAGTCCTCGTACTCCCATTACAGCTACCATTGTAGGGGGTGTTGTACCTCCTCCCCCTTCTTCTCATGTCAAGACCATGACTATCCCAACACCCATGACTTCGGGCAGTGGTTCGATTCCTTTGATGACTTCAACCACTGTTTCATTGACTCGAAACGCGACAAGCACTCTCTTCTCATATGGGATTCCTAACTTTGACTCGAATTAAGTTCTTACTTACTCTACTTTACAAACCATGCGTCTGGGGGAAGGGAGATCTAATGCTCCTTTGCAAGGATCAGTCACGTGAACTGTTGCCCCATTCAATGCTATTCTTTACGATGGGGGTCATATACCTCCTATGTCCCCTTCACTCGGTGGAATTATTCAATATTCGATTGGGCCTAATGCTAACTATAGATTGTTTGGTGGAGATAGTTTGGGACCTTTGTCCTACACGACATCGGTGGGATCTATGTCGTTCTCTTTGTTTGGTGTGTTTGGGAACAATGCTTTTCCTTCGGATACTTTCTCTACTAGGGGAAACCCCAACTTTGGTAAACACAACCATGTGCAAGGTACCATTCCTTCACAGGGAGTGACGACTAGAATATACTCCACAAAGGGTCTTTGGAATCCTTGGCAGGGCTCGTTTCCCTCGCAAGTGATTTCGATCAGGGGTAACCCTTTCCATACTCAATGGAACCTTGGGCAAGTTTCAGTACCTATGACAGGAGGATTGGCTAGGGGCATCCCCAACCAAGTTCCTTGGAACATGGAACAAGGAGAAATACTTATGTAGGCTATGTCTTCCAATTTTGGGAGTCAACCGATGATGCAAAAATAGATACAATTTCCTTTTGTTGGTCAAGGCCACAGTTTCTACCAAAACCCTGGCAAACCGTCCAACTTTTCCTGGCAACCTGGTGCCAGTCAAAATCCAGGTCCCTCTTTTCATGGAAATACTTTGCAACCAAAACTACCTTTTCTGGCAGCCTTGCATTTTCCAAACTTGTCCAGATTGTTAAATGACTCAATCTGTCACTATCTGCATTGGCCCCCCATGCCTACTAAGTTTCCTTCAGATATTCCAAAGTTTGAGGGAAAACCTGTCGAATATCCAGGTGATCACGTGACTACCTTTCACTTGTGGTGCTCATCGAACTCGTTGAAATATGAATCCATTTAGTTGCACCTTTTTCAACACACTCTTATAAGGGGTGCAACGAAGTGGTATATCGAGCTCGACAGCTCGAAGTACTCTTACTTTAATGACCTGGCTATGGTTTTCTTGAACCATTTCCAGTTTCCATTGAGATACGATTCCAACATTGATTTGTTGGCCAACTTCAAGCAGACTAAGGCTGACCATATCTCGGATCATATCCGAGAGTGGCAGCGAAGAAAGATCTTGATTAAGTTCAAGGTCCCTCCTTCGTTATTTCTTAATTGTTTATTGAAGTCCTTGGTTCCTTGCGTGTCCAAAGACGTAGCAACGTCTAGAGTGTTCTCTGAGGAAGAGGCTATTATGAGATCCTAGTAGCTAGAACTGATTTACTCTCAGTCTCGCATGCTTTACGAGATCTTACCCGATGTGCAACTGTCAACTCTCGATAAGGCCAAACAAAATTTTGGGCCCCACGTTGATGGCATAGTGGGCTCAACACAAATAAATTACACAGATCTTTTGTCTAATCAATTACAACAATTATCAATTCAACATACTATGGCCAACCAGACTCCTAGATTGATTTCCCTCGCAAACCAGACATCATATGTACACATTGTGAAATCGACAACTCCCAAGGCCAATCAACACATCGAGGGAAAGAAGAAACAGAGAAACAAGAAGGGTAAAGGGGATAAAATGGATGCTAACAATGTTGGCAAGGGAAAAACTGAGAAAAGGAAGGTGAAGTATCTATGTAATCTTTTTACGGACGACCACTTAACTCACCTGTGACCTTGTCTTGCAGAAGCACATAAGCTACTATAACAACAACAGCCTATTGTGTTGACAAACCCTTTTCCGCAAGGAAAAAATATGGCTCGGGATTCTACATCTACAAGCACGTCTGGGGGTAGTCAGGGACCCCCTATGCCTATTACAAACAACTCGACTACGAACATTTACATGATGAACGTCGATGCTCATTTATCAACCAAAACTCATGACTACAGAATGTTGAAATCTGTTGAGAAGGGAAAGGAAGCCTCCAACCCATTGTCTCCTCTTCAAATTGAGAATACAGTGGGAGAGACAATGACTCACATCCCTAAAGGTGTGTTTAAGAAGGCTTCCCATAATGAAAACATGAGGGTTGATCAGAACTACTCCATTGTGGAGGATCTGGTACAAACCCCTTGTGCAATGTCTACTCTGGAGGTTCTCTAGATTTTCCCCTCATAGAGAAAATCTATGTTGTCCACCTTGGGAGCGACATAAGATAGTAACTCAAGAATGATCGTCTTCGATCCAACCAACCTTAAACCTCATCTTCCTCACCATGTCACCTTTCATATAGTAGTGGCATACACCACGAAATTATTAACACAGAACATTTTTTGTACAGTCGTCGATGAGGGTGCCTTGACTTGCATGATATCATTGGCATGTTGGAAGGCCATTGGCCAGCCTGAGTTATCTCTGTCTCCTATGTTTCTTACATCTTTTGACGATCGATAATTCCGATCACACGGTATAATTCCTTCTTTCCCCGTGTAGTTAGAGCATAAAACTCTGTGCATCAAGGTTGAAGTAGTCGATGCACCTCTCAACTACAATATTTTGTTAGGACAGAGTTGGACTTACGCAATGCATGCGGTTGTAGCCATTGTTTTTCGGGTCTTATGCTTTCCGCACGAGGGTTGGATTATAACTGTCGACCAATTGTCCTTCTATCATTTTGACCCTTCATCGGGGGCATCCATGGTCTCAATGATTGATAACCTACAACCTAGCATTGTCAACTTAACTGTTGGATTGTTTTCGTCGTTGATGTGAACTTTTGATTATCCACCGCCTTCCAATGATGTAAGGTTTATTTTGGTTGTTCCCGACTAGCCGAGGGCTGAAATTTTTCAAGTGTCATCATTTAAAACGAGATACTTTCATGACCCATGGACTTTACCTTCCCCATCATCTTTGATGGAAGGGATAGCACATCGTGGCATGGCCATGCCCTTATCCGCAGTTGAGGTTGTGTACAACATTGTCCAGCAAGCCTCGACCAACCCTGATCTGGCTCCCCCATAGGAGCTAGATCTAGTTCTCAAGTCTATTTGAGCTCAGGACTCTCTCGTGGATGATGATCCTTTATACTTAGTCTTTCCCTCCAATGAGGTGATTCTAGAGGCAATGACTAGTCCCGATAGACCTTGGGATGATCTTCACCATAGATCTTATTTTCTTCCTGAACTTAGGACAATAGAGGTAGGAGAGTTTTTTTTTACCATGAATGGAGATAGCCCTTGTCCTATCAATCCTCTGGCTATGCATGGAGTATACGCTGAGGGAAACATGGCGAGTATTGTTGCAACGATTCTTATCGATATCTCCAAAACTCCTAACGTTGTGGAGAATTTCTTCGTTAGAGAAGATTGCTCCCCTAAAGATATTCAAATTTACACCGAGTTGTTTAAGGAGTTTCGTGATGTGTTTGCTTGGTCTTACAAGGAGATGCCAGGAATTGACCCACGAATTGTTGAACACAAAATCATGACTTATCCTAATGTCAAACCAGTCTGACAGAAGTTTCGTTTGGTCAATCCTCTAAAAGCAACAACGATAAAGTCATAAGTAGAAAAAATACTCAAAGTTGGCTTTATCTACCCCGTACAATTGACGGAATGGGTATCAAACCCAGTTCCTGTCAACAATAAACAGGGCATGATTCACATTTGTATGGATTTCCACGATTTGAACAAATCTTTCCCAAAAGACAATTTTCCAACCCTATTTATTGATGAGATTGTCGATGAGTGTGCGAATTGTGAAGTATTTTCTTTCATGGATGGTTTTTCGGGATATAATCAAATTCAAATCAAACTTGAGGACCAACATAAAAAGGATTTTATTTGTCTCTAGGGTACCTTCGCATATCGAAAGGTGCCTTTTGTCCTGAAGAATTCTAGAGATACCTTTCAGCGATCCATGTCATTCACTTTTCATGACCTCAAACACATAGTCGAGGCGTACCTAGATGATCTAGCATCACGTTCTCGCAAGATATCCAATCATCCTTCCCATATGTGACTAATATTTGAGAAGTGTCGCTACTATCGAATTCGCTTGAATCCAAACAATTGCAATTTTTGTGTGACATCAGGTCGTTTATTAGGTTTCATCGTCTCGAAAACATGTATCATGATCGATCCTCTTAAGGTTGAGGCAATAGTTCAATTTCCTCCCCCATGCACAATACCCCAACTTCAAATCTTACAGGGGAAAGCGAATTTTCTTTGTCATTTTGTCGCTAATTATGTTGAGATCACTAAAGGGTTCATGCGTCTTTTCAAAAAATGGGTCCCATTTTGTTGGGATAAATTAGCTCAGTGCTCCTTTGAAGTGTTGAAACGTGCCCTGATTTCTTCCCCTCTGCTCCGGCCTCCTGATTATAAAAAATATTTCTTGTTGTATTTGGCTATTGCAAAGTCAACCATCGACATGGTCTTTGTCCAGGAGGATGACACACTCTAAGAGCACGTTATCTATTATCTTAGTTGAGGCCTAGTTGGATCAAAACTCAACTACTCTCATGTTGAGAAACTTTCTTTGGCAGTTTTTCATGATGTCCAACGGTTCCATCACTATATATTACTTCGCAAGACCACCATCATTATCGTTGTCAACCCTTTCCAATATGTGTTAACACGAAGGGTCATTGGTGGAAAGATTAGTAGATGGATAGTTATCCTACAAGAATTCGACTTGGATTTTGTTTCTGCGAAATCTAAAAATCCATTGGCCTTAGTCGAACTAATTTCGGAGCTATCAGTCGAGTCTAGTGATATTATACCCGAAGAGTCACCTATTAATGGAGATATTTTTCTAATTGCATATTTGGACCCCTGGTATGGATATATACTTCTGTATCCTCAAAATTTGAAGTTCCCCACTTCTGCTTCTTGCGATGAGCGTCGAATAATACAACACCAAGCACGAAACTATCCCATCCTCGATGACACTTTGTATTATCGATGTGTAGAATGTACTCTTCAACGATGTCTTACCCACGAAGAAGTAGAGATCGTTTTGAATGACTGTCACACTATAGCATGTGGAGGTCATCTTTCTGGGTTGGAAACATCTCAAAAGATTCTTCGTGCAGGATACTTCTAGCCCTCGTTAATCAAATATTGTGTTGAGGCGGTCAAGGAGTGTCACCCGTGTCAGATCTTTTGTCGGAAGATGCAGGCACACCCTGCTCCTATGTTTTCGGTCATTGTCATCGGTCCCTTCACCAAGTGGGGGATTTATCTCACTACTTGTCACCCGGATTTTGTCAGGGGGCATCGTTACATCATCGTAGCAGTAGACTACTTCACCAAGTGGGTCGAATCTATGCCAACATTTAACAATGATAGATAAATTGTTTCCCTTTTCATTTTCAATCAGATAGTAGCGAGATTTGGTATCCCGAAGGAGATTGTCACTGAACATGGCAGTCACTTCCAGAATAAAATGATGACTGAGTTAACATCAAATCTTGGGTTTAAACAGGAACATTTGTCACCCTATTACTCACAATAAATGGTCAAGTTGAAGCTGTGAATAAGTCTCTCAAGACTATTCTTCAATGGACGATCAATTCGGCCAAGTCAAATTGTAATTTGATGTTGTATTCGACGTTGTGGGCATATCTAACATTTGTGAAGACTGCTACCAGTTTTTCACCTTTTCAACTCATCTACAGGCTGGAAGCAAACTTACCCATTGAGTGTCAGATCCCTTCTTTGAAGTTGGCAGTGGAACTACTACCCAACACTACACCACCTGAGGAAGGCCTTATATATCTCAAGTAACTAGATGAGAAGCTTCATGATGCATCCTTGGCTAACAACGATCATAAGCAACAAGTCAAGTGTCAAAATGATCGATCTTTTCACCCTCAAATTTTATCCAAATGTAATCTTTTTATGGTCTATGATCAAGACAAAGATCCCCTGGGGGCAGGCAAGTTCAAACCCATGTGGTTCGAACCTTTCATTGTGAAAGAGGTCTTAGAAAAGGGTGCTTATAGTCTAGTTGATTTTGAGGGAAATGCCTTAGCAGAGCCTAGAAATGGGATATACATTAAGAAGTACTACTCTTAGGTCAGTCACTGAGTGGCTTCTTGTATATATGTATAGTCTTTTATACATTTTTTTCTTTTTCATTTTATGGACGTGTAGTTATTTATGTCTTATTTTTCACTATGGAAGATGTCAAGTGAATTGGAGGTTTACTTTGGGTTCGCAGATGGCGCTAGCCGACACACTCGGAGGCTTGCTTCTGCAGCTTGGGTGATTTTCACACCTAGAGACCAGTTGCTACTTTCATAGGTATTTGTCTAGACGATGCAACTAATAATGTTGTCGAGTATAGTGCAATGATAGAATTGCTACATGATTCTTTGTCACATGGTATTTCACGCCTCTGGGTTTATCTATATGCTCAACTAGTTGTGTTCCAATTAAATGGGGTTTACTGCGTGTATGATCCAACTCTTCACCGACGATTATTTAGAGTACATCTCTTAGAACGATATTTTGATTAAATTACTTATATTCATGTTCCTAGGAGATTTAATCATTTAATTGATACTCTAGGTAATAAAGTTTTAGATTGGCATGTTGCTCACATGTAAAATTAAAACACACACATACACATGTAAATACATTTGTAAAAATGTCATCCATGAAACAAAAAAGATGTATATATATATATATATATATATACATGTCCAAAATAGTGTCATGAGTACAAAAGTGGGCATGAAACCCTCAAAATTTATCGGTATACATCGTTTGGCTTAAGCCCTCAAAATACATAGTACAAAAAGTGCCATCGGCACGTAAGTAGTCTGATGTTATCTAAGGTCTAGGCCTATTGGCCTTGCTATAGTGGAAAACAATGTTTGCAAGATGCCTAAATAACTAGACTTGGGTCCAAGGCACCCCTATTGTTCGACAACACAGGTATTCCAACAGAGGACGAACACCTTCAGTAACCACTCACATAACCATATCAAAGATCAACACACCGATGTTTTCACGTGGTAAAACCCCTACGGGGAAACATCCACGGCCCCAGCCAACGCG
>SNQJ01S0018877.1:38556-71665 GCA_010110895.2 Picea sitchensis
ACCATGCCGCCGAGGAGAGATAGACAGTCACCCGATCCAGAGGATAGGGAAATGCCGCAAAGAAGAGGCAGGAAGATGGAAGATCCAGTTATGGAGAGACAAATGCGAGATCTATGAGCTAGACTTGAAGACATGGAGACAGCGCAAAGATGCACAGCCAGTGCAGGGGATCTTAGTGATTCCGAAATCGAGATTGAGGCTAGACATGAAGAAGAAGTTGCAGTCAAAGATGCATCAAACGAGCGTTTGATAAAATCTATTTCAAGGATGGGTGCAAGAGCGAAAATGGACATTCCAGTTTACGAGGGAAACTTGGATGCAGAGGAGCTTCTAGATTGGATTAGGGCTCTAGACACATACTTCGACTATGAAGATGTCGAAGAGGACAAGAAAGTCAAGCATGTTTTCACACGATTGAAAGGACATGTAGCATTGTGGTGGGATGAACTGCAAGCTGATAGACGCTGCAAGGGCAAGCAGAAGATCAAAAGCTGGGACAGGATGATCGCGAAGATGAAGGCAAAATTCATCCCCAGAGATTATCAAATTACTCTGTTCATGAGGATGCAGAACCTGAGACAGAAGTTGATGACAGTGAAAGAATACACTGAAGAGTTCTATAAACTGAACATCGGGGCAGGTCATCGAGAGAGCGATGATGAGAAGGTTGCCAGATATATGAATGGCCTAAGATATGATATCCAGGATGAGATGAGCATGGTAACCATCCGAACGGTGGAAGATTCTTATTAGATGGCTCTGAAAGCGGAAGAGAAGTTGAGCCGAAACAAGAGTCAGAGGGGCTGAGGCAAAAGTCAGCCCGGAGGCAAATCAGTTGCCCAGGATAAATACTAGAAGCCCAGGGAGGAATGGAAGAAACCTCAGACTCATATAGAGAGAGGTGGAACCTCACAGCGACGACAACAATATGCTGAACAAAGAGGGCATCATATTGAGCAGAGAGGAGAATATGCTGACAATAACACTTTTCCTCGTACTAGAGGCAGAGGAAGAGGAAGAGGTGGAGTAGTTACATGCTTCACATGTGGGAAGAATGGGCACAAGTATTACGAGTGTCTAGAGAAAAAGAAGGACATTGGAGAAGCTCACATCACCAAGGCATAGAGGCGGGATGTTGAGGCAGAAGACACTGAAGGCGGAAGATCGTTGATGATGCGAAAAGTCCTTTTGACACCCGAGAAGGAGGTGGAGAGTTCAGTCCAAAGGACCAGACTTTTCAGGACTGCTTGCAAGACCAAGGATAGGGTATGCAAGGTCATTGTAGACAGTGGTAGCACGGATAATCTCGTATCTACAGGGATGGTAGAGAAGCTGGAGCTGGAAACGACTGATCATCCAAGCCCATACAAAGTTTTGTGGCTACATAAAGGACACCAGGTAAGAATCATTAAACAATGTTTAGTTGAAGTCAATATAGGAGGATATAATGATAAGATATTATGTGATGTCATTCCTATGGACGTTTGTCATATGTTGTTGGGTAGACCATGGAAATATGACAGGAATGTGATTCATGATGGAAGAATGAACACATACACCCTGGAGAAGAATGGGAGGACACACATGTTGCTTCCGATCAAGGATAAGGAGGTGAAGCCGGAAGTAAGCAACACAATACTTCTCATGAGTGGGAAGGAACTTCTTACAGAGGTTAAGAAGAAGGAGGATCCATAGTTCATTGTCGTCAGAAAGCCGAAGATTGTTCTGACTAGCACGAGAATGGACGATTTTCCAGGAGAGATTCAGGAACTGCTGGAAGAGTTCGCTGACATCGTAGTGGATGAATTACCTCATTCGTTTCCACTGATTAGGAGTGTGAGTCATCATATTGATCTCATACAAGGAGCCAGTTTGTCGAACAAAGCCGCGTACAGGTTGACGCTGCAAGAGAATGAAGAGATTAAGAGGTAGGTCCAGGATTTGTTGGACAAAGGATTAGTCAGGGAAAGCTTGAGTCCATGTCTTGTTCCAATAGTACTCAGTCTGAAGAAAGACGGAGGCTGGAGGATGTGTACTGACTCAAGGGAGATTAATAAGATAACCATCAGGTACAGATTTCCATTGCCGAGGATGGATGATCTGATGGATTCCTTGAGTGGAGAAAAATACTTTTCAAAGATTGATTTAAAAAGTGGTTATCACCAGATTCGCATGAGGGAAGGTGATGAATGGAAGACAACATTCAAAACCAACGAAGGGTTGTATGAATGGCTTGTTATGCCGTTTGGCTTAACAAATGCGCCGAGTACCTTCATGAGGTTGATGAACGAAGTCCTGAGGGAGTTCATCGGAAAAATTTTCATTGTGTATTTGGATGACATATTGATTTACAGTAAATCAGTGGCAGAACACTTGAAGCATTTGGCTACAGTGATGCAGAAAATACAACAGGAGAAGTTGTTGATAAATATGAAGAAGTCCTCATTCATGAAGACAAAACTCATTTACTTGGGGTTTGTTATTTCTGCAGATGAATTGAGCATGGATCCAGATAAGGTGGAAGTGATCAAGAATTGGCCATCACCGAAGAATATTTTTGAGGTGAGAAGTTTTCATGGATTGGCTAGTTTTTACCGAAAGTTCATTAGAAATTTCAGTGGGATTAGTGCAGCGATGATGGATACAGTGAAGAAGCGTCATAAGTTTTTTCACTGGACAGAAGAAGCTGAGAAGAGTTTCAATCTGTTGAAGAGGAAGATTACGGAACAACCAGTGTTGGTGTTACCATATTTCTAGAAGACATTTCAGGTGAAATGCGATGCAAGCAGATTTGCAATCGGGGCAGTCTTGAGTCAGGAAGAGCGACTGATAGCATATTTCAGTGAGAAGCTGAATGAGGCCAAATTGAAGTACTCCACGTATGATAAGGAGTTTTATGCTATCATACAGGCATTGAAGAAATGGAGGCATTACTTGATCCCGAAAGAGTTTGTTTTGTACAGTGACAACCATGCACTGCAGTTTGTGACTCAACAAGAGAAGTTGAATCAGAAACATGTCAAATGGGTTGAGTATATGCAGAATTTCACTTTTGTGACTAAGCATACTTCAGGTACTGCTAACAAAGTTGTTGATGCTTTGAGCAAGAAGTGTTTGCTATTGCAGGAGTTCCAATTCAAAACGTTGGGTTTTGATGATCTCAGGGATATGTACGCAGATGATCAGGATTTCAAGGAAGCGTATGAAGCAGCTGAGAATCCAGTTCTCAGGGATAGAATCCAGTGGATAGAGTATATGATCCAGGAAGGATTGTTGTTCAGAGGCAATCAACTGTGTATTCCGAAATGCTCCATGAGGGAGAACTTGTTGAAGGAAAAACACAGTGGAGGATTGGCAGGACACTTTGGTCATGACAAAACATTCGCGAAGTTGAATGAGTCATACTTTTGACTGGGAATGCAAACAGAGGTCAAGATATTCGTAGACAGATGTAAAATTTGCCAGCATTCAAAAGGGAGGAAGCAGAATGCATGATTCTATCAACCATTGCCCATACCCGAGAGGCCGTGGGATACAATTAGCATGGATTTTGTATTGGGGTTGCCAAGGACACAAAGAAGTTGTGATTCAATATTTGTGGTGGTGGATAGATTTTTCAAGATGGCACACTTCATTCCATGTCAGAAAACCAGTGACGCAACTCACATTGCGAACCTGTTCTTCAAAGAGGTCATTCGACTTCATGGGTTGTCGAGGAGTATAGTTTCGGATCGAGATACAAAGTTCATAGGGAATTTTTGGAGGACCTTATGGAAGAAGTTGGGAACTAACTTGTTATTTAGTTCGTCTTATCATCCTCAGACGGATGGACAAACGGAGGTGGTGAACAGAAGTCTGGGAGACTTGCTGAGAAGCTTGGTGACAGAGCACCACAGCCAGTGGGACAACATATTACCACAGGTAGAGTTTGCTTATAATGACTCAGTTAACAGGAGCACAGGGAAGAGTCCATTCCATATTGTCTATGGTATGTAGCCGAGAGGAATTTATGAACTCAGGGATTCAGAACAGAATGCAACTAGGAGCGCTAGTGCAGAAGAATTTGTAGAGGAGATGAAAGAACTTCACAGTCAGGTGAAGGAGCGATTGCAGAATTCAAGCCAGGAATATAAGCGCAGAGCCGATCAGCATAGAAGACAACTTCAATTTGAGGTTGGTGAGTTGGTTCTGGCACATTTGAGGAAAGAAAGGTTCCCGAGGGGAACATACAACAAACTGAAGATGAAGAAAATCGGGCCATGTAGGGTCTTGAAGAAATTTGGGGCGAATGCTTATGAGATTGAATTACTCGATGGGATCGAAATATCTCCGATATTCAATGTCTCAGATTTGTACCCATATAGAACTGAGGAAACAGGGACTAGAGGTGAGCAGCCAGTGATCCAATGGACAAAGCAGATGCCAGTTGCAGAGAAGCCGTAGATGGAGCACATACTGGACAAGAGAGTAAGTAAAAGGACCATGCGAAAGAAATACTTTGAGTATCTGGTCAAATGGAAGAACCATATAGTTGAAGATGTCAGCTAGGAGACTGAAGTAGAGATACACAAGCATGGACAGACCGTGCAGGAGCTCATGGACAGGAGCCCATGAAAAGTTTCAATCGAGGGAGTATGATGCAGGAGAATCTCCCACATCAAGCGAGCCAGCGCGGAAGACAATGGACAGTTGGACGAGCGCCAACACAAATTTTGAAATCACCTTGGAAGTTATTGCGCGATCTTAAATGAGTCATTAAGATGAAGTGCACTTGTATAATGTAAACGGACCTTGAGCCTTTAGCTCTCGTCCTTAGTAGATAAACGACATTTATAGGAGTTAATGCAGGTAGGTAGAATTAAATTCTAGATTAGATTGTTTGAGAGCGCAAGAGGGAAACAGAATATAGACACCCTCATTATGCATTGTAACATTATGAAGAAGCATTGTTGAAGAGAGCAGGAGCATGCAGAGAGCCGTGTAAGAACACCCATGTACAAATATTTGAATTAATAGAAGAAATCTTTGATTCAAATTCATGGTTTTGTGTCTATTCTCTGTGTACTGATGTTGAATGTTATGCTCATGAATGTTTTCTTCCTGTTATACATTTTCTTTATATGTTGTGTATGTGATTTCATGTTGAGTTTGGAATTTGAGAGGAAGAAGGAATGAGTTTCAATTGTTTCTCTATTTGAGCCAGAGAATTCCTGCAAGGAGTGCAGTCAAAGTGTCCGCAAGGAGTGCATTGACAGAAGGTTCAGATAGAGATAGCTCTTGTTCTCATTCATCCCAAAAGTGCAGACAGGCACAGGAGCCGTGCAAGGAGTGCGCAGGTCGAGTGAAGTTCAGGGTTGCGAACCTGAGAGAAGGAGTTAACGATTGTTGATGCAGGTGTGCGCAGAGTCGAGGGACTTCAACACTTAGACGTGGTTGAAGGTTCGTCGCAAGGAGTGTGTGCAAGAGTTTTCCTGAAGGACTTGGAAGTCATGGAAAAGCTCAGGAAGGATAACGCCTTTGAGATCGTTAAAGGACATCGCAGGGAAGCTATGACTAGAAGGATTAAGAAAGCGTCGCAAGTTTGCGTCTAGGTGGACGCGTTCCGCGGAGGAATACTTGGTCATTCGCAGGAATCGCCAAGAAAAGATAGACGGTTGGTATTCTCCAAGGAGAATTCACGATAATCCGTGGGCCGTTAGATCTTGCGGAGGTGCAAGGGAGATACAACGTCATATTCTCTAAAGGATAAAAGCTCAGAAGGGGCAGAGCGTTGATCCGAGTCACAAGGGCCGTTAGATCTATACGTATATCGTGTATCAGGGTTTCATGGATCAAAACTCCGAAATATTGCAACGGGAATCGCGATATTGCGATACGCGATATCCCGACGGGTATGAGAATAGTGTGGGTCCATAGGAGTTAGAGGGCTGGACAGGTGGCACGAGTTATCGGAGTTTCGTGGCGAGAAGTCCCGAAACAATCCCATCAGGATTCACGATATTGCAAACCCTGAAGTGCCGATGAGGTGAAGGACCGTTGAATAGTCAACCCGTGCATGCGTCAGAGTTTCGGCGTATCGGGCATCGAGAGTCGGGGATACAAGTTGTTTGATATCGCGAGTGGAGAAATCACGATAGAGCAAGTCTCGATAAAAATTGGAAAGGTCGGCGTTGACGTGCATCGGCGTTCGAGGATTCGAGGATCAAGTGTTCGACCACTGACCTCGCGAAGCTGCGAAGTCTGATCTCCCGAGTGAGAAGAGGGGATCACGCGAGAGTTCTGTGGGTGCATATTTCCTGATAGGGAAAAAGAAGAACATTAGAGTTCTTTGAGTCGTGTGAAAGAGAAGTTCTTGTGAGCAGACGTGCTTGCGAGCGCGAGTTGCTTCAGAACCTTCTCTACTGCTTTAGAAGTGTCGTAATTAGGTGGTAGAGCCTACCTCTACATGGATTCCCTAGGTAGATCCTTTGTTGTATTTTAGCATCCATGCTGTGAGTTTTGACTATAGGCTTGGGAGTCCTTGTTAGCTCTGTCATGATTACATATTGAAGCCTCATTCTTCTTGCTAATCATCATTCTTGGCCTTACCCACGGGACTCCCTAAATGAGCATGCTTTGTTTTCTTTCAAGCTCGCTTTATATTTTGAAAGAAACATCCAACGAGACTGTATTTATTCTTTTCGATATCGTCTGGATTATTTGAGAAAAGTAGCCCATGAAGTCTTGTTTAAGCCATTTTCAGACTCTCTAAAATTGAAAATATTGTCAAGCGATCTTGTTTCCCTTCATGCTCACCAAACTCAAATTTGAAGGCACGTTTGTTCGGCGGTAGTTTACCCCTTTTTCGATATGGATGGCTAATTTTACGAATAAAGGTATGCTCTAGGAACTTTGGTTCGCTAGAAGAGTATTCGCAAGTGTAATTTTAACCCTTTTGCAGGACTGAGGGACTAAACTTTCGAAAAAGGAACCCCCTCCTTAGTTTTGGTTTATCTCTTTTTCGGCCCTTGGAGATTACTTACGAAAAAGGAACCCCCCCTCGAGTCCATAGTTAATCCCTTTTAAGACTCCCTAAATATGAAAAGATCATCGAGTGACCTTGTTCCTTCACACTCGTTAAATTGGTCTAGAAGAAAATCTACTTGGCATGAGTTTAACCCTTTTTCCAGCCAATAGATTATTGCGGAAAAAGGTATTCCTCAGGAGATTCGTCTCGTCGGGAGAATTCTCCTTAGTTATATTTTATACTTTTTCGGGCTAAGGAGAATAAACTTAGAAAAAGTTTGTGAGTCCATAGTTGAGCTCTTTTCAAACTCCTTAAAATTGAAAATATAGTCAAGTGATCTTGTCCTTGTCACACTCGTTAAATATTTTTTTAAAAGACGTCCTTTCGGTGCAAATTTAACCATTTTTCAAGCCGATTGGACTAATTGTGAAAAAGGTGCTCCCTGGAGTCTTCTTTTTGCATTTTTTCAGACTCTCTAAAAGTGAAAAAGCCACCGAGCTTACCTTCTCTTGGGTCATAAAATTTACATGGAAGGAGTCTTGTTGTGTCATGCTTAATCACATTGTGGGTCTCATCATTGCGTCTTTGGGCTAATGCCAGTTCCATGTTTCTCTCAACTAAACCTTTAAAGCATTCATTATACGCAAGCCTTGCAACACTTGTTTCCTCTACAATCTAACACCTTGACCCATGGAGGATTTTTCCCTAAATGTCATTATCCTGCACATGTCTCCTTGCCTTGAGAATTAGTATGTTCCATGCACTTGGAACAAATTTGCTTGATCGCGACACTCGTTCCTCCTTTGTAACGTAGCATTATTTTACTCTTTTTCAAGCTCGTTTAAAAATTGAAAAAGACAAAAAAAACAAATATTCCAAAAAGAAGGGACAGGAAATATACATTCTTTTTTCGACAGCAAAGATAGTCACGCTTGGGAAAAGCACATCCTTCAGTTTGTTCGCCAAGCATTGGGATCTAGTATGACCTTAGGAAGTTGTTATCTCTACATAGAGTCGTGTCCTCAGTTTGGTTACTCTTCCAAACATATGGAGAGTTTGTGGTGCCTCCTACATCACAAACATGTCAATATTACATCGCCTGAGTCTTATCATATTTCATGATTTTGTCCAAGGGAAGTTTTATCCAACCTAAGTCATCCTTTCTGTAGTTTGTCTCTTGAATTTCATGAGTCGACCATCCCATGAGTCCAATTAAATTCAAAATCGGCGAAGTTCTCTGCCTGATCATCAAGATCCTCCAGTTTTTTCCCAACAGCTTGTCGAAGACCTCAGAGTAGTGAGTCTTACAATCCTATTGTACTCCTACCTGAGCTTTTGAAGATATTGAATTTTATTCTCGAGCTATCATGATTTCATCTCCAGCCGCAGGCATCAATACTTCTTGAAGATGCATATTATATTGTAATTGAATATAATCAAATGATTTTGAGATGTAGATCCACTGTGTATTATTCACGGCTACAATTTATATATTTATATGACATGGATCTGCAGTGTATTTGATTAGCATCCATGATTTAGATCATCCCGAGCATGGGTATGCCCACCTCGGAGAGATCATTTTTGTTTTGCAGATGGCACCTCCTGAACTCTAGTGTCGGGCTCACTCGACTTCATGCATTTTCATTGGTAAAGATATTGTAATGTATTTTGGTCATCAATTTATCTTTTGACATCACACATTAGGGGGCATTTGTTATATCCCTAAAATTCCCTACTTATGCATACATGGCATTGGCCTTTCTACTTGCACAATTTGTCAAATTATTGTTAAGGAACTCTATTTAAAAAACCATTTTTTGGAGCATGTATGTGCCATGTTGCACTACAACCCATGTATATACACTATCTACATTATAGACATCCCACGTACATATGCTAGTTGCATACTAAATAGCTTGTGTTTACCTCCAAAAGTTGCAAAAATTAAAAAGTTGTAAGGAATTCAGCGGAGTTGACGGGCTATTGGAAGTTTCTCATTCAATTCACTTGTTGTAGCCCATCCCCAAACTGAATAACTATCATTTTTTCATATAAAAGGAAGTCTTGGGGTCCCATGTCAACATCAAGCATCAGAATGGTGAAACTCTTCCCAAATCCTTTCCCTCCTTTCCCAAGTATTTGCAGCCTTTTTTGATTTCTTGCCTCAACATTCCCTCTCTATCCCTTTCTCCCATAAAATCCCTTCCATTCCCTTGAAGTGATAAAATGATTGTGAGAGAAGACATTTGGAAGGTGCACTTGGAGCAACATTAAGAAGAGCCCGGACCAGGTTCGCGGAGCATCAGCCTACAAAGGTTGTAATTTTCAATTTTTGGATTTGAATAAAAAAAAAAATTCCTGTCCCAAATGATACATTTATGTCTTTCATTTGATTTATGCATAATGATTTATATCTAACCCTAATTGATGAGTATAAATAGAATATTTGTAGCATTGTTTGCCTAAGTGTTAATACAGGTCAGCTTTGGGAGGAGACTTGCGGCCTGGGAAGCTACAAAGTTGGAGGAGGTCAACATCGTTTGGATCAAAGGTACTACTTCTTACTTACTCTTTTATCAATTTTTGTTCATCTATTTGGAGTGTTTGGAGTAGTTTAGGAATTAGATTATATTTTAAGGGAGTTCATAGCTATGTCTATACTTTGAACCCCGGTATAGTAATAGGGGGATTTTCCCGCTAGAAATGACAGAGATGAGATTGTGCCAAGATGAAGAGGATGATGAAAATGCTAAAATGTATTTTCCACATATATCAACTACATTTTGAATAGGGGTAATCATAAACAAAAACCATGGAGCAACTCACAGATAAGCAGCACATTTGCTTCACATTTCTTCTAGATCCCTGCTCTTTCCTCATAAATCAGAGCAAACTAATGTGACATAAATCAATGAGCTATCATTAAAATTATGTTGTGTGTCACAATCCCTGATGCAAAACTATTGGAATTGTGGAAGTGCGACAGTGCAGGAGGATGAGTTGTATCAGTTATTTGCACAAGGTTTGAAAATAGACCAAGTGTTGGCTCTGTGGGTCATACACCTGTGTGGAAGTGTTGATGACATAGTTACATCGATTGCAGAAGTTTTGAGGCACTCAAGTGCACCAATGTTAGACCATAAGTGGCATGAATTCTCAGCGCAAGGGTTGAAAGTGTGGATTCTTCATACAAGGATTGAAAATAGAGTAAGTGTTCTCTTTGCGAAGCATTTTTCTATGAAGAGCATGGGAATATCACAACAGAAAAATCTTTCGCATAACCCAAATAAAAACACTAAGTATAAAGGTATTTCACTATGAAATTTACGAAACAAAAATAAAT
Organism: Picea sitchensis; assembly: GCA_010110895.2. Taxonomy (NCBI): domain Eukaryota; kingdom Viridiplantae; phylum Streptophyta; class Pinopsida; order Pinales; family Pinaceae; genus Picea; species Picea sitchensis. The sequence continues at coordinate 48,909 of SNQJ01S0018877.1, forward strand.
TAGACAACTCGAATTGCTTCAAGGCCAAGTGCATGGCACGTGTTTACTGAAATGTGTTTAGACACATGAATAGCCTTTGAAACACAAGTAATCATAAATAAAAACCACTACACAATCCATAGAAAAGAAGGACATCTACTTTGCATCAGTTCTAAATCCATGTTGTTTCCTCCTAAATCCGATCAAATCAACACGCCATAAATGACTTGGTCATCCTCCAAATTACCTATTTTGTCACAACTTGTGGTGCATAACTATTCAAAATGCGGACCTGCAAAAGCACAACATCCCGTCAAGATCAGTGACATGGATCCTCTGCACAATGATTAAAAATAGACTAAGTGTTTCCTATGCCCGCAACATACCTATGCGTAGTGCGGAGGCACAAAACAAATAGTTATTCCAACTACAGACATATGGTCATAGAAAAAGCCTCTACACAACCTGAAAAAAAGCTAAAGTAGAAAGGTGTTTGATCGAGAAATTTTTGAAAGATAAATATAGCACCGAGCACAAATTGTTTTAAGTCCCAGTGGATGGCGCATGTTTACTAAAATGTCATTTCCCCACACGAATTATGTTCAAAATACACATAATTATAAATAGAAGGCACTATCCATCTCATAGAAAAGAAGGACATTTACATGGTCGTAGTTATAAATCGTTACCCTCTCCTTGTAAATTTGACAAAATCAACATGCAACAAATAACTAGGATATTGTGCAAATTACATCACCTATCACAATTCATAGTGCAGAGGTGCGGAAGTGCACGACAATAACTAGCATGAATTCTTCGCACAAGCATTGAAAATACATAAAGTGTTGGTTGTGCTAGCGATGTACCTCTACAAAGTGCAAAGGTGCACAAGACATAGTTGCACCGAGTGCGGACATATATTTATAGAAAAACCTCTGGACAACTTGAAAAAATATATTTATAGAAAAACCTCTGTAGAATGTGGAGGTGAGGAAGACATTATTGCACTGAGTGCGGACATATGTTCATAGCAAAAGCCTCTGAACAACCTGAAAAAATCCCTTGTAAAATAGGCTTTTGAGTAGGAAATTTTGCAAACATAAATACACCACTGAGCTCCAATTGCTTCAAGGAAAAATGCATGGCCTGTATTTACTAAAATGTCTTTCCCACATATGAATCACCTTTGAAATACGACCAATCATAAATAGAAACCATTAGCCATTCCATACAAGAGAGAGACATTTTCTTTGTAATAGTTCTAAGTCTCTTCCCTTTCATTACAAATCTGAGCAAGTCAACCTGTCATAAATGACTCAGCCATCATGCAAATCACATGGCTTTCCACAATCTGCGGTGTAGAACTAATGCAAGTGCCAATGTGCGAAAGCACCGCAATGTAGGGGTGTGGGAGGATTGGTATCAATTCTCCACACAAGAATTAAAAATAGACCAGATGTTCACTATGCTAGGGAAACACTCGTATGAAGTACAGAAGATATAGTTGTGCATAATGCGAACAAATCATCAAAGAAAAAGGATCCACACATAAGAAGTAGTGCATTGTAGATAACAATATTAACCATCTGCTACATAACAATCATCTTTTTAGATTGGTTGCATTTTCATATACTCTTGCACATTGTTTATTTGATGCATTCCACATCCCCTTGCATTTTTGGTACTCTTCCATTCAATTTGGAAATGGATCAACAGATCATTTATTGGTTTGTTTAGACAACATAGATATAGACGCATTGGAATCATGTCAATATCAACTAGGATATGATTTCTTGCACAAATTGCATCAGATTTGTGACATTAACATATATCTTTTGAATATGTAGTTGTATGCATCTTCAAATGTAAATGAAAATAAAAAAGAACTATGGAGACATACATTTTGCATAAGATGAGCAACAAAAGGGTTAAATAAAATGAAGTAAACTCTAATAAAACAGTGTATGCACTATGCATAAAGCATACACTATTGAACAACGAGCACAAAAAATAATTAGATCTATCTATGAAACACAAATCAATATCGTAGACCATTGGTCAAAAGCAAGGTAGTAGATGGACACCCTGGGCTTTCTCAACAAGTATTGCAAATACTTTGCAAACAAAAGTGATAAGAAAATTTGTCTACTTATTAAAGAATAATTGAACCAATCTATTGTCCAATTCAAATAACTATATAATCAAAATTATGGCTATAAATTAAGCACATTTCCATCTGACAGTTTTCTTCTTTCTAATAATAATCCTATTCACTAAAACAAACAAGCAATAAAATATATTTATTCTAACAAAACATTACCACGTGAAAACAATAATACTCAATGCACATGATTTCCTACTTTCTGACATAGATTTGTATATACTCAAAATTGGAATTCTTGCAAATCATCATTCATAACACTTGGAAATTGAGATGACCCTTGTTTTAAATTATTTCTAAACTACAACAACTGATATCATTATCAAATGCAAAAAAAGAACAAATGGAACAAGTTGTGGAATGCATCAACTAAACAATCCCCAACACCATATGAAAATGCATCCAACATAAAAACAACATTGTTTTACAGTACATGGTAAATAATGCACTGCTCCCTAACTTTATATCTTTCAACATATGTTCTCTCTACCACCTTTTAATTTATGTCATTCAAACCATCCCAACAATATCTCCATAGCATCAAGCAACTGCAAAATAAAAACCTATTCTATTTAACTCTAATTATTTTTGTCATATGCAATGTCTAGAATAGTCCTTGACCGACCTAACTTAATTTTGAAAAGGAAAAATAAGAATTAGTTTCTAATTTTCTTTGACATATAACACACAATGCAAAGGATTTCTTACCCTCTGACATAGATTTGTAGAACCCCAAAATTAGAGGTCCTACAAGTCGCAAGTCACGACACTTGGAAATTGAGAAGAGTTTCCTCTTTCTAAACCATAACAAATGACATGTAGATAAACACATTAAGCAATCAAAAAATGAAGTGAGCAATACAACCTCAAAACGGTGCACCTTTTTTCCAATTCACCTTTGATTGTTTTCGGCCTACACAGTTTTTGTAATAGACCCTGATCGACTTAACTTGCTTTTGAAAAAAAAAATAACAATCAATTCCCAATTCTATTTCGTATATACAACACGCAAAAAAATATTCCACTCCACCATTCTAGCCAGTAACAAAGCATAAGTAACTACACTATGCATGAGGCAAACACTGTCAAACAACAACCACAAAAACTAATTACACTTGTCTGAAATACATAAATTAATATGGCAGCGCACTAGTTAAAACAAGATACTAGATGCACATGATTTCTTACCCTCTAACATAGATTTGTAGAAACCCAAAACCAAATGTCTTACAAGTTGTTTGTCACAACACTTGCAACTTGAGAAGAACCTCGTCTTTATGGCTTAGAGTAGACTATATCATGATCAAACACAAAGAATTGAACCATTAATTAAAACAAAAGAATTCAATTAAAACTCTTTGTAATCCATAAAAACTCTCACACAAAATTATGTCACACAGTGCACGAAAATCCATTCAAAATCTATAATTCCTACTAAATTTAATAAAAAATAGAAATAAATAATTTATAATTTTTTATTAAAATCAATCTATATATTATATAATAAATATTAAATATATATACAAATTATGTAACCCGCAACTTTAAATGTCTCCAATTACCAACGGTAGCAAACATTGGAAACTCCAGTTACCACCCTGCCAAGAAAATGTTGTTTTAAAGTACCACAAACAAGAAAAAAAATCACTCCCAATAAATATAAACTTTGGAAAACAACACGAAGTTTTTAGTCAATGCAAAAACAAAAACGTAATCAACACCATAAGTAAAAGTATAGTCCCTGCTAACATATAATATTGATTTATGAACGTTGGGAAGAAACGCCCAACCCAAGAGAGCAGTCTGTCGGATCATATTTATCTTTTTCAAATGTTAATACCGTTGTGGCATATTCCATCCGCCGTATTATATATATATGAATGGCAGTTTGGGTTTTATCTTTAATAATTCAATTTCACCCGTCCACATTCTTTTTCTTGTCTTCCGTCGATTCCTGTCCAACCCATTTTATTTCAGACACTTTTCTATTAAATGAACTTTCCCCATTTTCTACCCCACAGGCTTCCAAACACGTCAACATTTGTGGAGGTAAGCTTCAAATCCATTACCCGACCTATTGTTATTTGAATTAATTGAATTTTTTTCATTAATTAAGGTTTCTTTTATGCCTGTCCTTTTTGTTTGCAGGGTGTGGATTTATGTGGGGTAGTGGGCTCTGGGCTGAAGCATGCTGTTATAAGGTGCTGATATCGTGCTTATTACTATTTCTATGTTTATTCCCTGCTATTCATTGTCACTGAAGCATGTGCTGTTGGCTTCCATATAATTGCTGAACTTTATTTTATAGGTCTTTGTTTGTTCATTTTTAGACTAGTCTAACTGGTTATTTTATCATATCAAAATGGGTAATACTGAATCAATGATCTTATGTTGGGGACACTGATGAAATTCTATTTAAAAAAAACCATGAGCTTCAAGTATCCATCCAAGACTAGTTTATAGGACACAATGCGTTTTATAGAGCTTGCTATGTTTCGTCTTTGTAATCACGCCAAGAAAGATTGGACACCCAAAGCCTTCTGACTTGAACTCTTTTTGAATATAATGTAAGCAAACAAGCAATATAGTAAATTGTCTTGCATAGAATTCCCTTCAAATAATTGTATAGCTTCTCCAAAAAATAAAAAATCAAGAAACATTTTGATGACAGGCTTTCAGATTCATTCAAATAAGACCCGTTTTTAAGCTATGGCTTTAACGAGAAAGTTAACCTCAGAAAAACATGAAATAGGAACCCTTGAAACAGGGTTATGCATAAACTTCTGAAATATACAGCGAAGGCTGGTTTTAAATTCAGTCCCGCTCCAAATTCTTTCCAATATTTTCAATATGTTTAGCTAGTTCATTGAAGTATATGCTGGTGATTGAATATGGATCATAAATTCATATTTAACACAGACAAGACATAATTTACTCCAACTGAAATTATATTGTTTTAGCTTAAGACTTAAGATAATGATGGTTTGAACTGATAAGCTAATTCTATGTCTTATTGTGTGAGACAGATGATACTGAAACTTTGGAAGCATTAGACAAGCATTGTTTGCAGGCCTTTCAAAATAGGTGATCTTATCTTAGACTAAGCACAAACCGCAAAATACCTTTGACATGGTATCTTGAGTGAAAAACTAGTTTTATGTCATATTCTAATGTGTTTCTGGAAATGTGTTTTCTAAATATTTTCCTGCATAAAACAAAAGATTTGATAGTATTTTTTCTTGCATTAGGAAACTCAAAATTGATATTTGAATACTCCCCTACATTAGAATTCTATTTTGAAATGGTAGAAACTTGAAGCCATCCTTTGATTATGCATCCTATTATGTGTAGCAGATAGCTTAGTGTCTCATTAGTGTGCAAGTTCGAGTGATAAACATGGAGCCACCAGGAAGTGAAGTTGTTTTATTTTATTCTGATTTCGAGTCAATGGAGCAAAGTGAGTCAGATAGAAAAGTCCAAGAGTCTCTGTTGAAGTTTGTTGCAGATGCAGTTGGAAACAAGCTTCTTATTGCATTTTCAAGATATGGAAAGCATCCCATGCAGTGGGGTCACTGGCTCGATGTTCTAGATACGAGAATCTGAATACATTCTACAAAGATGTGAATGAAGAAAAATTACTTCCAAATGAGAGTGGACAGGAAACAATTGCTACTGTTGATCATTTCTCTTCCGATTCTAATGTTGAGGATCCTAGTCCAATTGATGGCATACATTCTCTTATAATTGCACGAGGTGTAGCTGCTTATGCATTTGCTGCTGCAAACTCTAATGGTGAGCCAGATATATCTCGTCCTATTGCTACCTATGGCTATGCATCATCAGGTGCCTCTTCTAAAGTTATATTATCTTCCTTTAATTTAATTTTAACTATTTTTCCTGTTATTTACAGGTCTTGCTGGATGGCCTTTGTTGGGACCCTCTGACATACAGATACTAAAATGTGAGAAATGCTCTCAGCAATTCTGCTCTTCATTTAACTATCGAAGGCACATGCAGACACATCGTCATGTTGTGAATAGTAAAAAGGTTTATTTTGATTGATTACCATAGATCTGTTGAATTTTCATGTTGTTCGACATCAGCTTATGCAACTTGCTCAGCATCATGCGTTTGGGTTCTATTTTAAAAATTTGAGGTTGACTGTGCACTTGCTTCTCTAATCTTTAACGTTTCACAGGAGGACTTAGTGATTGAGAGTGGTGCTGAGTTGAGAGCATACTGGGATAAGGTCTTTTAAGTTTTAACCACTTATCAAGTCATCACCATGTTATAACCTCCGGAGGAACTATTTTCCGCTTGCTTATACATTTGATCTGTTGTATAACAGTTTCTTGTTAATTTGGTGTGTGCAGCTCCAGCCAGACAAAGCCAGAGACATAGTTTATTTTGACAACATAATGCTTGAGGTTAGTCCTTCATTTTCAAATGCTAAGCTCGTTCATGTTGAAATCGTTTGTCCTGTATTAATGGTATGCAATTTGTTTTGTAGGGGATTCCAGGAGACTCAATTATAAAGTATTTGACATCTGTTGTTCGAAATTCCTGCATTCTTCCCCTGCCAAAAAGTTTTTTCACGGCCGGGGCCTCCCTTCTGGTATCCAGTTACATTTGCTCTCCCTTAGCATTGTGTAGTAATATCTTGTCTATTTTAATGCTGATGCATCCATGTAACAGGAATTGTTACAAACCAAGTCCTCCAAGTTTCCATGCCCATCAGCAGAACTATTTCACACACTGAATCTTGCAAGTGAGAAGACGTTTTTGCGAACCAGAACATCTGATTCCATGCAGAAATTTATTTTTGAGGGAGAAGACGGAGGACTCAAAATTAAGAATCTAGTGGCTTCCATAGGTTTCTTGGTTGAGCACAGACTGGTACATTTTCTTTGGTGATTGCATTTGGTTGAAAGTTCTTGTAGAAACTTACTGTGGAAATGCTCGAATGTTTTGATGCAGTTCAGAAATTATATGTGCTAGAATTATAAATTCTTGTGGCATTTCTCATTATGTTATGTTCCATATTAATTTTGAAGAGAACAGTTTGCGTAATTCACTGAATGTTATTTGAAATATATTATCCTTACAGGTCAAGGCATGGATTACTGAGAAATATGTAGAGTCCCTCCTCTTGCAAAAGCAGCTCCTACACGAAGAGGAAGCAATGCAGAGAAGGTACTATAGTAGACACTTGTATGTGTTTGCTTTCAGTGCTAGTTCAATCTTTCAGCTGGAAAATTCTTTTGCAGGTACTCAATTAGGATATCCATTATGTTTCACCCAGGAAAGCAGAAGAATGTGAGAGAAAGCGTTTGAAGAAAACGAAAAAGAAAGAATTGAATAAAAAGGATAGCACAGATGTCAGTAATGAGGTTTCCAACAAGTTCCTTGAAGTTGGGCTGAAAGAATTGAAGGATTATACAATTGCCATTGACGAAAATTCTGATCAGCCCCTTGCCAGTACAAAAGATGCATCTACAAACAAAGAGAAATCTTCTTCTGAAATTGTTTGTGAAGCGCACGATGCAATTCTTACAGGAGGTAGTGGCACTGATATGGAGCATGGGGTTCCACAAGCCCCAGAGGTTCATTATGACCTTCAACACAGAATACCAGTCAATACAGAAAATCTTTCTTCACATACAGATGAGTCTATTGTTGAAGATGCTTATGAAACAGAAGATGCAAATCATACAGGAGATATTGACACAGATTCAGAGCACAGGGCTTCTAACCCATCTCCAGAAGTTCATTGTAATCCCCAGCACAAAGAACTAGCAGATGCACAAATGTTTTCTTCATGTGAAGATGAATCTGTAGTTGAAGTTGCTTGTGAAGGAAAAGATACAGATCACACAGAACATACTGACACAGGTTTGGAGCATAGGGCTTCTCGCTCATAATCAGAAGTTCATTCTAATCCCAAGCATGGAGAGTCAGTCCATAAAGAAGATTTATTTTTACAGCAAGATAAATCCCCAGTTGAAGGAGTCTGGAAAACTTCACATGGAAGAAATTAGCATCATTAGATTAATTGAAGACCTATATGGAAGAAATTAGCAACATTAGATTAAGTTTCTGATGTCATGACGCAGCTTTAGACACAAAAGAATCAATCCGTCAGATCCAGATTCCAGCGCACATCACGGCAACAATTAAAGTGTATTTAGATTCTGTTGTGAAAGATGCAGTTGAGCTACTGAGGTAAACGGTTGCAAACACAGAAGCAACAATTTCCAAAATTCAGAATCTAGTGTTGGAACATTTCATTGTCTTGGTCATCTCTCATTCTAAATAGTTCTGTTGTCATTTTTTCCCTTTCCTTCACAAGACATTTGCTTATATTTTAGGGATAGCTTCATCAAATTTTCAAGTCCATGTTTACCATAGTTACCTTAAATCTAAACAACAACAAGCTTTCTTACCAGAAATGAAAACAGAGAAGAACAAGAAACGGGACTAGAGGATTTCGAGGGATAAGAAATCTGAACATACCCCTGTGTATATTATGCATATCAAATTGATTGGTAATGTATTAATGTAGGGTGAAAACAGGAAGGGAAACGAGCAAGAAATAAATATTCTGTTCATGTTTGTGGTAACATAGATGACAAGAAAGGTGACATACTGATGTCTAATGCCCATGAATAACCAAAAAGAAGTCAATGAGATTGGTATGTACGCTTCCTACAATGTCTTAAGGAAGTACCTAATTGTGTAGGGTGAAACTAAACACAAAATGAGTTTGGTTCCTGAAAGGGAATATGAAGCTTGGTGAATGCAAAGCTTCTTCTGATAATACCTGGAAAACCTTCAAGCATTGTGTTCCAACTCAGAGCAACTTTGTCGTTTGTGTGACCTATCTGATTATGGTAGTTTAGTACATAAATGATTAACCTTTGACTGCCTACTATTTTTTTTTCTCTGGAATCTATGTCGCAATTTTATCCAGTACATTCTGTTTGATTTGTAAAACTTTTTAATTAGGATGAAACAGTTTACTTCTTTTCTACTTGCAAAAGAGATTTGGGTTTTGTCACATTTTTGTCCAGGTTTGGTTCCCGAAGCAAGCCTCTTAGAGCATTGGCTTTTGGATGTAATGAGAAATTTGATTGATTAAAGAGTTCTGTTCCAGCAATTTTTAATACTTAAGGTGACAATGTCATTGTATATATGGCTTTGTTGCAGGAATTTGGATAACACCAAGGAAATCTCCATATATACTAAACAGAAAGCATAAGCTTTTTCTGCCATACTGAGAAAGTGTTTTCGTATCTCCACAAGTCACAATTATTGAATCTCAACATGTAAGTTGAAGTCTTTGAAGGTTTTTGCAATTTGAAGGACCGATATAAAGACTTATAATGTTTGTATAAATGGGAATGAATCTCCACTATATATGGTGATAATTTTGGAAAGAGGAAGGTGACACTCTTGCTTCTTAGGAACATGGTATTTCACTAGGATGCTGTGTTCACTACAAGAAAAACATGCTTTTGCAGAGGTTCTCAATGTTATAGGATTGAACAAATCCCCTCCATTAACAAAAGCAGAGGCTTTTAGAAAATGTTTATTATAGCTAAAAATCTGAGTGGCCGAAGTTTTTACTAGAGGGTTTTTTCTTCGGTGCGTCTCATACTGAATGGTGCACCGGCATGCCACTATTTAAGATGCATTGGTGCATATTACATACTATAAAGCACCATGTGCTATATTTTGTTAAGCATTGGTACAAAATATATATATATCTGTGCACTGCAAAATTTCATTAACAAAAATGGTTTACAAAAATGGCAACGGTAATGGTATCATTGGAGGTAATAATGTTGATGTTGTGATAAGGAGCACCGGTGCGTTTATGAGCATTGTTGTTTCACCAATTAAAAATGCACTGCTACACATTAATTGCATCAATGCTTGTATTTTATGAATTGCATCAATGCTTGTATTTTATAAATAGCATCGGTGCTCTCATACATACAATGCGTTGTTTCTCTTTTCTATTTACCAAAGTTGTTTCCCCCGATAATGAGTGGAGTGTCCACTCAAAATGTTGGAGACATCTAAAATCATTCACCTCACAATATTCTCCAAAAGATACTACTATTAACAAAGCTACTTACAAATTGCTCAATTAACCATCAATACTCCAACATATGCTAACAATCCATACTTAATCCAATGTCAATAAACATTCAAATGACCCTCCTTTGTATATGAGCACCTTGTAAAAACATCCATTGGATGATTTTAAATTAATTGAAATATAAAATCACAACAAATATGAAATTTGAAGGAAAAGATAAGTACTCCTCATGAATTTTGCGACCAATTATTGTATATGTTTTATATGTTTTATGCACATTATGTTTTATGCACATTATGTTTTATGTACATCAAAAACAACGATGATTGTATATGTTTTATGCACATTATTGTTGGGATAGCTATAAGTGTGATAGAATTATTCTTAATTTTTTGACCATCTCCTTGTACATGTTTTGGGCATCCCTACCAACATGCTTTAAATATCATTTCATGGAAGAGAATAATAAAAATGAGCTAATATTTCTATGAAGTAGCTAAAATAAGAATATTAATTTGGTAATTATTTAGACTAATATTTACATATTATAGAAAAATATGTTTAGCAATAATACCTTCTAAATGATTTGCAGTCATTGTTCATTGCTTTGGAAACATTTATTGTAGTATAAAAATAACATGGCTTTTGGATTCACTGGATTGTAAATGAAAAGAACTTATGTGCGTTCTTTCCACTATATCCTTCATAGTAATATAAAAAAAAATCATCCTTGTTATTAACATCCAACACCACCCAAGATGAATTAAGGGCCAATTGATCACTATTTACATATTTCGTAAATTTTTTTATTCTTGGGACCTTATATTCCCTTGTTGGTGTTCCAACACAACATTCAACATATGTGAATACAAATGTTTAAAAACTATTAGCTATTATTGTTAAACCATAAATTATTGGTAAAAGGTTAGAAAAACTTTATGTTGATCATATGTTGATCCACCTTTCCATGTTTGCAACAATTTTATAAAACTTTTGCACTCTTTTTCACTCATATTGTGAACAATCTTCTCAAGTTTACTCAATATTTTGCTCTACATGACACACCATAACCAATACACATCATTAAACCCATAGATAATTCAAAATATATTATTTATATATTACAACTTCAAATAATTTTCCTTGTTCTCTTCTTAATACACATCATTAAACCCATAGATAATTCAAAATATATTATTTATATATTACAACTTCAAATAATTTTCCTTGTTCTCTTCTTGGGATGTGCTTCTCTTGCATTCATTGTAGCAAGTATTTTTCTTTGATCTTTTATCATTGACCTTCTATTAACAAAAACCTTGCATGATGAAAGATGCAAATTATAAAATATGTTTTACACAGAAACTTAAGACAACATAAAACTATAACAATAACCTCTACATCTTTGGGTTGAGCAGTGCACTTTCTATAGTCATACACATATGTGCATATGTTACATTAATACACACCAGTGCATTTACTTTTGTAGTGAGCACCAAGTATCCCAATGTGCAATTGTACAAAACCCTCGCACTAAAGTACTGTAGGTTTTTGTGCCAAGCAGTGCGCTCTATAGAACTAAATGCACCAGCTCTATAGAACTAAATCTCAATCTGTTAAGATATTCTTTACAACAAAAACATTGTTGAGGCCAACACCATAATCAACAAATAGCCTAAACCCCCAAAAAACAAATATCATTGTTCAAGGGTAAAGAAACTAAGCACCCCCTACTAGGGTTTGCAACAACAAAAAAACTAGAGGGAAGCAACAACAAAGCTATTGTTTGCAGCATTGAAAGTGAGTCTTAAACCCTTCTATTTAATTGAAATGAGTTGTAAATATGAATAGGAATAAATAAAAAATCCAAAAAAAATGTGAATCAATCAAGGGAAAAATTGTTTGGATGAAGATAGTGAAGCTACATACCTAAAATTTCCTCTTTGTATATTTGTATGAGACCCACAATGATCCCTTACTAATTTTGTTCTTAAAAAAATATGTTCGCTCCAATCTCTTACTTGGTAAATGTCTCTAACAAGTCTGGACCCTCTAAATTTTGGAACAACGATGCCAAGGATTTTCTTTAACTTACTTTTACCAATTGAAAATCCTACTCTTTTTTTGTTTCCTTTTCGGCACATTGATGAAAAATGCATTGATTTTTTCAATTACATTTTGGCATGATGTGTGTCCTTCAATATTAAGCACATCAGTGCACTATAAGACAATAGATGCACCATAGTAACAAATTTCAACTAAAATAGAAGTGTAAACATCCATAAATCATACTTTGTGAAGGTTTTCTTTTGTAGATATTTTAACGTAGATTTTTTGTCGGTGAGTGATAAGATTAGCACATCATCTTGTCTTGTGTCAACAACCACACCAATGCATCTAATATAATCAAGTGCACTGATTACTTAAAAAATGTCTCCTAAAGCTTGTTTGAAGTTAGAATATTTTTTCCACAAAAACGATTATATATTATAATAAAGGAGGCTACAACGTAATCAAACAACTTAGGAATACAAAGTTTAAGCAAGATGATTGTGACTTTCATGTCTTTTTGCCTCCCATCAAAGTCTCGGGAAGTGAATAGCCAACAATTTCTCCTACAATTTCATTTTCTTTCAAATTCTTGGGAACAAGAATAAATTCTTATAAATTGATTACCTAGTAGTATGTAAAAACATACATTATTTCTAGATATGATTGAGGATTATTCCCCCCTTAAACATGGGTGACTCCAATGAAAGTTGATGTCCCAACAGAAAAATCGAGATTATGTCTCTTTCTCTCTTTGTTCTCAATTTGATTTCCTTCCCCTTATGAGAGGAGTAGAAGAATGACAGACCTTCTTCAATACTCCAATGTAAGATGGAGATGTAGATGACATGCTAAGATTGTATTGTATTGGAGGATTCTCCTAGGCATCTTCTTTCTCATTAAGTTTCACTGAAGGATTCTCCTAGACATGATTTATTTCCTCTTCCATAGGAATTTCTTAGTTTGTTGCTTGTTCTATTACATTTGGTTTAGAAACCTCTGGACCCACTTGAATCCTGGATGGTTTTGCTCTGCCTTCAATTTATTCTTCCCATGCTTCCTCTTCACCCTCACTTTCCATAAATTCTGGGTCATCTAATTGAATGCCACCTTTAGGGTCCACTTGAGTCTTGGATGGTAGACTACCTCTACACTTTCCTTGTCCACTTCCTCTAAATTGAAAGACCTCATATATGTTATTATTCATAGTGTGTGGATTTTTCAAAGTTTCCTTTGGATGTTGCAACCCCTTAGATTATTGATTTTTTTTCCTATTGAAAATTAGCATAAAGGGGTTCTACTCTTAGGAATTAGTGGGATTCATAGACTGCTTTGGGAGAGTGTAACACCCTGTTTCCTCCAGTCTATAAAAATAACTATACTAGCCAAGTATTGTGGCAAACTCAAAAATGTGAATGTGTAATGTGAATAGACCTTGTGAAAAAGGTCAATGAATGTGAATAATATTATGAATATATATTGCAGGACTGTTGAGAGGGGAATATGCTGAAAAAGAGACCATGATGGCTGGATAAAGGTGGTGGAAGGCACCTGGAATGGTGGTGTTAACTTCCACCGAAAACCAATAACGTATTTGGTCTTCACTGGCCCGAAGAACCAAGAGCGACTCGTTGGCCTGAAATTAATTACTCGCGGGTTGGTAGGTGGATGGCTCCTCATGAATAATGAGGGATGGGGGTAAAACCACCCATCCGTGGGGTCCTGACACCTGACCACCATGAGGGAGATCGTGCCACACACAACCTCGCCAGAAAGGAAAAAGGCAGGAGGAGTGTATGATCACGGGCAGACGCGAGGGAGGAAGACCTCTGGAAAAATATGCAGAGTGAGTGATAGCAGAGAAGAAGGAGAGTAAACTTCGTTCTCGGTCACTGGAAGACAGAGACGTAGTCTCACAGTGTCGTGGTCTCAGCTCAGGGGTGGCTAGTGGTAAATCCGTTGGGAGACGCTGAGCCTACGGTTGGGTGGAAACGAGCACCCCTCTCAGTAGTTGCATCACCTCTGGTGTTTTTCTGATAAGTGTTTTGTCTCTGGCATCTTGAAATATATATATATTCTGACATTTATGCTCATAAGCTGTGAAATTGTGAATGATTTCAATGCAAGAATGTTTGTATAGTGTTTTGATGATCTTGGTAGTTGCATGTTTATAATGGAAGACTACATATGAAACTATTTTCATATTCCTTATATACATCATTAATTCATACTTCATCTGATTTCTAAAGATACCTGCTCTACCTCGAGATAGTACCATTAAGAAACCTCCCCATGAGATACCACTCAAAGCCATCAGAACACAGAAGAAAGGATGTGAAAGAAGCATAAAGACTTAATGGCACTCCATACATGAGGAGAACGATCCTCTTAGAAATCCAGAGATGGATTTGTACCTGGAAAGAGGATGTGAAGGCGCAAGGCCTTAGTAACCGTGCATGAGGAGGAACGATCCTCTTGAAATCCCGAGATGGATTTGTAGGGATAAGTATCGTTTGACGGGCGAGATCCTGTCGGAAGATCTGTGGTCATTCACGGTTGTTAGATTGGAAGGAGAAGAGGGGGCGTTAAATGCCTCAACCCCTTTCCTTTGTTTTCATGAGTAGCGTTAAAGGCATAGCTCAGGAGAAGTAGTGCAGTTATGCACAGGCTCCCTGTAAAGCAAGTAGAGACTGAGACCCACTCAAGTCCTAGACTTGATGAAGGAGAGCAATAGATGTGTTGAAGACTCTTTTAAGAGTCAAACCCAGGAGAAAGAGCACAAAGCTCCCAATTCCCTCATAGTTGACAAAGCTCGGGACAGATAGCACCTGGTCAGATGCACAGACCCTGTAGGAATTCACAGAGGTCGAGGAAATCTTTCACGGCTTCAGATTAGAGAAGCCCGGGAGGGATAGTGTCATTTTGTGCATGGAGCCATAGTTGCAAAGGTCACAGAGGAGAAGCAAAGGCCGAAACCTTTGATACTTAAGAAATCTTCCAATGAGAAGAAAGAGAAGTGCATGCTCAAGGAAGAGATACAACTACCGTTAGATTAACTGGAGCGAAATAGATCTGGGTCATCGAAAATGTACGTCCAGATGCGCGTAGAAGAGAGAAGAAACAGATGAAAGAGACACTTCGAGATAGAAGTGGCGAACAGCTGATAACCATTGGATCTCGCAGAGTTGCAAGGCGGTTAGGGTTGGGTGCTTCAACCCACGAAGTTGTGAGTTGTGAGAAGTGCGAAAAGGAAGTCAAACCATCGCTAACTTTTGCATCTCGGAGGTTCACGAGGTAGGAGCACGAAGGCTCGACGCCCCAACTCGCGAGGTTGTGAGTTTCAAGAAGTGAGAAAAGGAATTCAAATCATTGTTGACTTTCGTGTCTCGGAGGTTCGCGAGATAGGAGCAGGAAGGCTCGATGCCCCAACTCGCGAGGTTGCGAGTTGCGCGAAGAGCAAAAGGACGCCATACTGGTTAGGCCTGTGGCCATAACTGTCGATCAGATGAGTGCGGTTAAGGGATGGAAAAGTCTGTATCAGGTCCCATAGGGACTCGGGGAATTCTATTCTTCGGAGAAAAGAAGAGAAGGGGCAAAAAGTTTTATTATGCCATAGTGGGTGTGTTACAGAGAGGCTTGTTCTCCTAAATCTTTGGATAGTTCTTGGAAAAGTGTCTATATTGATGAAAAGAATTGCATGTGAATATAATTTGCTTATAATATAGGACTTGTTGAAGGCTCCATTTGTCCATATTGATTCGAAGTGCCTCTAGGAGGCCTTTCTCCAAATCCAATTCCACGCATATTTTGGCACAAGAGTACAAGTTTCCTTTTGGTTATGATTGATCAACAAATCGTCCCACCTTGTTCCCTATGTCTCCGAGGGAGATTTCTTCCCAAAAAATTAGAGGAACATGAGGCATTCTAACCCACATTGGGGATACCATGATTTCTTTTTCTGGGTTGAAGTCAAGAGACCAATGATTTAAAAATAATCTCCTAGATCCCACGAATTAGGGTTCAGAGCAAAGGATCAAATCTTGACCTTTCTTATTGTGAAACAAAAACACAAAATAACCTCTTCCAAATGAAAACAAGAATACCTATCCTTGGATATTGGGATCCTAATGCTCAGCTACCCATAATTCAATAGATCTTGGACTATGCCAAATGCCTATGAAATTTTCATTAAGGTGCACTCTAAGAGGATTAAGGATATTTTCCTTAGTTCCAGAGTCGACAGATCCAACTATGGGATAACATCCAGTGTTTTAATAAATCTACTATGCATCAATTGATCTCTTTTGGTTTGATTCATAAAACTAACTAGTGATTTGAAGGCCTTAATCTCAATATGTAAAGTGTCTTCCATTGAATCTCCACAACTCAACCTTTGTGAGGAAGGAAGACAAGAATTTGAAAATGTGAATATACTAGCTAGAATGATGAGAAAATGTTTTGGAAAAAAGAAAGTAGGGCACAAATCTAGGCACTTAGCACTGCTAGAAAACCCCTTTGAATAATGAATACATGTAGGGTATGGAGTGGCTATGTTATCCCTAGATGCAAACCTAATTCTTCCAGATCCATTTTTTCTAATAGATAATAGAATGCACAAGTATATATTGAATTATGGGCGTAGTCATACCAGTTAGTGTCCAATATTAAGGTTGACAAAAGGGTGGGATTTGATCCACATATTTGTGTGTGGGGAGTGTAATGCAAGCCTCACATGTTTGACCACTACCTCTGAGTATCCCCATGAAACGTCAGGGATCGGATGCCCTCATGGGAATTGAACCTTGGCCACTGGTGAAAAACCATCATCCCTCATCAGTGGATCCAATCCCTTTGGGTTGTCTAAAGTTAGAAGGTTAGATAATTCCCATAGTTTCTTTTAAGAATGCACACACGTACTAATTATAGTTTTGGCACAAATGCAAGGGGGGAAATTGTAATATCAAATGGACAACTCTTCAAATTTCTCATTCCATATCATTCTAAGTCCTCCAAGTTCTCCCTTTCCCTTTGCAACAAGTCTAGATTTATTTTTTATTTTTTATTGTGTGATTGAATATATGTTACCTTTATGTGTGCATTTGAATACTTGTGCATTGATTGTACATTCCATCTTCCAGTATCTATCTTGGGCCAATGGTGCTTCACCATGAACTAAATCTTTTTTATAACACCCTAGTAGTAGATGGTTGTTTAAAATTTAAAGGATTCAAGTGAAACCTCAACATTTCACTTTGTGTCATTATGTTAATGATTAACTACCCCAAGTTGAGGCTCTAATATCTCCCATCATTGCTAATGTTTTGATAAATGATATAGTAAATACATATATGAACACTTCCATATGGTCCTTTTTTTTAAGTTGGAATCCAAATCAACCATGTTTTGCTCAATATTGACCAACTTGTTTTCTTATGTTGGGGCAACTAAAAGTTCTAGTGATCCGAAGTACGATATATATACTACTCAAAATATCTTTACTAGTAGGTCCAAAAAATTGTATGAGGTGAGAACAACAATATCCAAGTACACACCAAGGTCATTTCAATTGTTAGAGAGTAGTAGGGACTGTGCAACTAAGAGTTTTAGTGATCCAAAGTACAATATAGATACTACTCAAAATATCTCTACTAGTAGGTCCAAAAAATTGTATGAGGTGAGAACAACAATATCCAAGTACACACCAAGGTCATTTCAATTGTTAGAGAATAGTAGGGACTTCTCTCTTCTTGTCCAAATGCAAATTATATACCAACATGTTACAATCATGATTTTTATGGTGCTTGGTCATCTTCCGTACTTGTGCCCAATGTTGGGACCAAATTTTCCTTTCATGGCAATAATTACATGATTGAGAAGTCTAAAATAGATGTTGCAAATCTTGTGTTGTTTATCCTTTCACGTGTGTTCATTCCTCCCATACAATCAATAGCACTTATGTCATTTTTTGGTCCTCTTTATATTCGGGTGAATTGCTTGAATATTGCTAAATACAAACATAGCATTTCCATGTATAGTATATGCATGAATGATTTTCACTATGAAAACTTTGATAGGAAGAACCTATTATATATTAATAATCGTTCATTCACACATGGAAACATTGCAAGATTCATAAATAGTTGTAGGTGTTTGTTGTTCAATGCAAATTGTTTGTTTGAGGAACACTCCAATTACATAGTTCTTTACAAAAAGTAAGGCATGAAGATTTGTTTTGTGAATATGTAGTATGGCTCCTAGTGATGAGTTATGAATAAACAATAAATTGCATAGGCCACTCACTCCTCATCAAAGGCAACTTGCATTTGGACTACCCTTTGATGTCCCATTGGAGCATAAGAAAAAGATCATTAACTAATTCTAATTTTGGATTTTCAATGGAATTAATATGAATTTCTTGCTTAATTTAACATTTTTTTAAAGTGGTTGGTTGCATATGTATTGAAAAAAAAATCATGCTTCTATTAAATGTTTGATCTAGTGTGTGAACATACTAAAAACATAGTTTTTACTAATGTTATTGATTTAATATTCAACATTTTTGCAATTAAGATTGGGACCACAAAAAACATGTCTATCATACATTGTTGCACTTCAATACAATGTCAACTCAAGAAAAGATTTCTAAATGAGCATAGCTCAAAGAGAAATCATAACAAGCATGATTGGCTCAACTACCTATTCAATTTCCATCGTGTCTTGAGTCACCACTTCATAACGTCTATAGTAGCACTAGTTCTTCAAATGTTGGGGACAAAAGCAATGATACAAAAGTTGATATGGATGATTTCTTACAAGATACCCATATCTTGGAGGGAATATTGTTAAATGCATTCTAGTAAGATGAGCTCAGGGACAATGCTCATATCATCGATACCTTCTTTAAAAGCTTTAAATGTGCTTCCACCACCCCTATATTTGAATATGGGTCAATGTATACCCACCTATGGACAATCATGTTATTGTACAACTTGAAAACAATGTGTAGTATGTCAATTATATGTTTCTTAGCACTAGTAAGGAAACTAACCATTAAGACCGATATATTTTAAAGACCCTTTTCATACAATCAAAAATAAAAAGTATTTTATGCATGCTTAATGATAGTGTACATTTACATTGCTTGCTAATTGAAATTTACTAAAAAATAAGGTACTTTCAAATGGTAATGTCCTCCCTGGAAGTTGTGAAGAGGAAAAGAAATTATTGAAAAGCTTGGGCATTGAGTATGTATCATATCACACTTGTCCAAATGATTGTATTTTTTACAAAGGAAAATACATATAAAAATTGATATTTACACATTGTGGACATGAAAAGGATCATTTTTTTTCCAAGTTTTAAAATGGTCATCCTCATAAGATATTGAGGCACACACCTATAATCCCAAGGATTCAGATGATCTTTCATTGTAAATAATTATCCATGTTGCAAAGGGTTCATGCCTCACATAGAAGTGAACTAGAAGTTATCTGGATCCTAGTGGATTCAATAGCCATGAAGCATATAGAGGATACATGGCCCAATAAATTCAATGATGAAATATGAAGCCTTTGATTGAGCATATCCATGGATAGAATTAACATGTATTCCCTCCATCACAATAAAAAAAGGGTATCATGGATGTTTTTCATGAAGAACGAACACCTTATGTTGGCTCTTATAGTTCCTAGTTAAAAAAAGTGAAGAGAATGAATATCTACCTCCAACTATTGATTGATGAATTGAAGCAATTATGAGAAGGTATACAACTATATGATGTATCAAGACCCATATTGATGAAGAGGTATTTTACATTATATTGTATATGTGGGTGCACCATGTATGATTATCTAAAACTAGGAGTTTTCCCTAGTAAGCATACTAATTCATTTAGTTATATATGTTACATTGTTGGCATACTTAATTTGTTGCAAATGTATTCTTTGGAGCTAAATTGTTGTGTATTCAATAACGACATAACTTGTAACAAAATGGTATTATGGACATAGATGTTGTGGACCCTCTATAAAGGCTAAGTGGTTCATTGACCTACAAAAACCATTTTACAATTACTTGAGGGTATTCCTCCTAAAACACCACCCTTATAAAGAGAAGCATATGGTTTAAATGGTAAACTAGAGAGAACCTGAAGACTTGAAACAATCACAACAATGCACTAGCATAGGGATTATGAAACAAACAAGAGGAAGGAAATTGCAAATTTTTTTTATTCAAATAGGGAACCTCTACTGAGTGATCATGAATTTCTCGAAACCTACGTTGAGAAAATTTCCATTGGGATGAAAATGTAGTATGTATTTTATGAGGTTCCATATTGGAAGAATATTAAGATTACCCACTTACTAGATTATGTGCATATATTAAAAAATGTGTCATCTTCTTTATGGATGCTCATATCATTGAAACAAAGTGACAGATTGGGTGTTGGGAGAGATCTTATTGCTTTGAATACAAAAAATAAAACATTTATTAAAAAAATGTTAGGAGAGGAAACATTGATCCCTCTTAGTCTTTTAAAGAAGGTAATGTCCCAAGGGTTTTGAAGAAATATGGGTTGTCTTTGGAGAAGGATGTTATATTGGATGTGCATATGCATTCTTTATACAGTGTTTCTTCACCATAGAAGGAGATTTATTGGGGTTGAAATCACATGACCATCTAAACCTTATAAATAAATGTATGTGTAGTATGTACATACTTTTCTACAATGTAGGTTATATGCTATGCATGCAAAGTATTATGCTCTCTTTAATTTTGTATGTGGTTGTTTTGTAGTGGTGTTATCCTTTTCTCATACATGGTTGTATTAATCGTGACTTCCCCCAGGACCTACAATGCACCATATCAAAATTATTTGTATTTGTATGTTAGGTTACATCAAAGAAGATTCACATGGATATCATTCCATTGTAGCATCAAGACATAGATAAGATTATTTGTATATTTGAGAAGGAACAACCCACAAGTTTCATAGACTTGTAGGTCCCTATTCTAATTCACTTAGTTGATGAGGCTAAATTAGTTGAGGTGGTTTCATGTCATTGGATGTTCTTCTTGTAGGGATAAATGAAAAAGTTAAAGTTTTTTGTTAGACAAAAGGAAAAAACCAAAGGTTCTATGGCAGACATGTACATAGTATATGAATTATTATAGTATGCTAATTAGTACATTGAACAAATTAACAACACACTAGGTGGAGTGGTTTGGGATGACCATTAGGTTGAGGATACAAGGGAAGACAAGCTACCTCAAACTGATGGGAAAATGCACTTTATAAATAGTAAGATTCTTATATTTGGTTAATTTTTGACAAAATCACTATTTACATTAGACTTGATAATATATATTTGATCTTATACTATTTGTTTTGATTTTATGGATACAACAACAAATTCAGATATTGATTCCATCAATAAATTTACTATTTACAATGTGGAGGCAAATAGACGATGGGTTAGATTGTATGAAGAGAAGAGAAGGAAATGGGAGAATATTGATAGGAAATAATTTGGATGGTTGAATGGTAGAAGCAAGCCTTATCCTGACCATTTAAAAGAACATATCTCGATGATTTGTCCCAAAAATTAGGTGTTTGACTAGATCATAGAATAATATGGTGTGTTTTATCATTACCTACATGGTGAAGAGGATGCACTAAACATAGGGATCGAGTGTAACAACTTTATACTAATCTCTCTCTGTCAATTGTTCATTTTACAATGCACCTTTGAATTATAACATGTATTATGTTTGTATTGCTCGTGTTCCTAAGCATATAGCACAATCCTTTGTTCGCATCTTTACAGGTGCATTTGTTCCCATCTATGTGGGTATATGGATATAATTTTCACACTGAGGATACCAATGATGAAGATATCACATTTGACTATGGATTGGAGGTCACATTCAACCAATTTAATCATGCTAGCTAGCGTGGTTAGAACTTGGTAGAGGGAAAATTAGGTTACATTGAAAAGATATATGATATAATGCAAGTGTATTTCTTATATTTCCAATGTGTTATTGAGTGCAAATGGAGGGATACCTTTGAATAGAGTAGTATAAAGGAAGATTGTGCTAGTGGGATAATATGTATTAACTCCAAAAAGATGTGGGATGAAAAGGAGCCCTATGTTTTTCCAAAACACTACAACCAAGTATTTTTTTACCCAAAAGTGTGGAATAGGATTGGTGGTTTGTAGTCAATTAGGTGTAGCTCGAGTGGTTGTGAAGAAAGTTGTTACCTTCCCCACCAAATTTCAAATCCCAATTTCTGACATGTATGTTCTTTGTGATTTGGTCGTTGATGAACAATATATTATATATTCTTGATTTGTTGACTTAGACTTAAGATGTAAAGAATTTAGGTTTACCCTAGGTACCATCCTCAAATTGAGGGGAAGTGCCCGAGAGGTTTTCCCTAGGATATGTTACCTTAAAAAA
>SNQJ01S0018877.1:77169-95274 GCA_010110895.2 Picea sitchensis
TTTTGATATTTCCAAAAATTAATGGAATACCATCATCTTGGAAATAAAATAAAAGTGTTTTGGAACTTCAAGCTCTTTAATAAATTATGAAGCATTTTAATTGTAAGATCTGCATGTTGAAATATAGACAACTAGTGTCGTGAGATTCATTTTAGTTAAAGGTCATATTTTTTCTCTTTTTATATTTAATATAAAACTTAGAATTGTTTTCATGATTTTATATAAGATTTAATCAAAATTTGATTTAAGAAATTAATCAAATAGTGCAATTATGAATTGAATCATTTAATCAAGTGTGTAAACATCTTTAATAAACATATTGTTTCATGTTGGACAACAAATAATTCACCTTGGAAAAGAGCCAAATAGTACATGGAATTAAATGATTATAAGCTTTTGCAATCCTAGTCAAATTAAATGATTTAGTAGGATTAGAGTTAAACATTATATGATATTTTTTTTTATAAGTGAAACATTACATTAAATGATTGATACATCTCAAAATTTAATTTGAAAATAGATAAATCGTTAATAATGGTAATCATTAATAATGTTAAGCATTAGCATACTCATAACACATTTCATAAATCAAACAACATCAACCAACCATATACGCAATATGCAAATGTGTAATATACACGAGTGATAACATCAATATATACACCTATTGCTCCACCCACTAATCCATCCACTGATCCATCTACTAATGCACTGGATACTAACCTAACAATAGTGGTGTAGATGGATTAGTAGGAGTAGATGGTGGTCCAAGTTGATGACAAGGGGGAAGACGATTGTGTTTAGACATCACATCATCTAAATATGTAGAAATTGAAGAACACTTGTGAGCATGTCATGCAACTCATCGCTCCTCAATCCTCCTCCTTTGGAATTTCATTGGGATATCAATAATATGACCCCAAAAAAATGTCATATATGGGGGAAGGCTCATAAAGAATTATGTGACATCACTCTAGGTCAAATTAGTTGGACTTTGTAGCTAGTCATCAAAGTACATAATTAATCAATGACTTGGCAACAAAATTAGAGATTTGGTCAAATCTAGTGCATGATAGGTCTGTACTCTTGAGATATCTCATTGACCTCTATTCTCTTCACATTAGGTTAGGGAGGAGGAACTTCACCAACATACAAGCTAATATGCAAAGTAGTAAACAAAAATTAGACAATTTAAACAAAATCTTATAATGAATAACATGTGCATTAAATACAACAAAAAATTATGCAACTAGACTAATCAAATATTGTCTAGTGGCTTTGTTGTAGTAAATAAGAGGTTTGGACACCCTTACCAATCCATCGCTACATAATTATTATCGCACAAGGTTGAGGGTGTAATCATCCTCACTATGTAACATATGCATGACATCTCCACCCACAACCCTCCACAATTGGCTAGCCTCTCTTGGGAAACATTTAGCCCCATATGTGTATACACATGTTAATGATCTATTTAGAAGGGTTGTGACGAATGATAACTAATCCATCATAAATGTCTCAAGCAATAAACAATACAACTCTAAGGGAAAGGGGAAGATTTGTCTCCCCTCCAGCAGGCTACAAGATCTATCCAAAACAATATAAAACTATAACACTAGAATAGTGGATGACCTTATCAAGACTATCTAAATAATGCATCAATGCGGAATTGATGTGCTAGCCAGTAGTATTATGGTGTGCTAATGCAATATTCATAAGTCACAAGTACCTAACCTTCTCATGTACAAAACAATGCAGGTGCAATTGTCCCCTAATAACTTGGAACTCACTAGGGTTAGTAGTCTCTATACTGGCATATCTCTAGATATATGCCAACTAGTTCTCTCCTGTAACACCAAGAAACACATCAAGGAAATGGGAAAAATATCCCCCTCCTATATAGGATAGTGATGAATTACATGCCCCCCTCAATCAATTCAAGGTACACAAAATGAGACCATCCATAAATGCATATCTATCATGATTATAGTGACAGATAAATTGGCACAATAACTTAGCAGTCTCGTTGAGGGATTTACCCTCCTCAAATAACTTGAGGTTCCCAACATCTCTCAAAAGGAGGAGAGTCTCAGTAGTACCCAGATGTGGAAATAGGTCTCTCCCTCCTTCGAGCCTCACAAACATGCATGAAGTTATATCAATCAACCTACTATTGTTATGGAAGTCCTTGATTCATATACAAACCTCAATAGGAAAATATAGATATAAGACATACAATGTGTACTAACTTACCATTCTTAATATTCATTCAAAATTGAATTTTAAATTTGATACATTAAACATTGTTAAAAATCTATGGCACCCCTATTTTTAACAAGGTTGCATGGCGACATATACCTTCCGCTATGCAGGAATTTATAATGCTTAAATGGAAACCAACTATATGTTGATTTATGGAGGTCTAGTTCATCTTGCTTTATTTATATTGCTTTCATCCGTTTTATCTTGTATTGTAGTTGTGTCATCCTATTTACAATATTGTTAATCGTTTGATATATAGAATGGTCACTAAAAGCCGAGATATTTCTATAGCCATAAACTCCATAATTTTATCTCCAAACACTTCGATCTTGAGTGCTTTTGTTCCCATCTTTTTCTGTAATGCTTGAAACATACCAAAAGTTGGAAAATTTCACAACTGACAAGTTTAGCTGACATAAATAACTCTCGGACAAGAATGCCCTATCAAGTGTATTTGTGGTTAAATGCAAGAATAGAAAAAAACAGGTTTGTTACTTGATTCCATTCTATTTAGAACCTTAACATATTTGTTTTGAATATTTATTAGACATGACTATTTAGGAGCATAAACTTCGCATCTGATCCCTTAAGAAGTTGTTAGTATCTTATTAGTCCATAATAATGGGATTGTAGTATTTTACTATATTTAGAAAAAAAAAAACATTCTCATAATTGATTTTTTTAGCTTTCCAAAAAGTTTTGAAATTAGAATTCAAGGGAGCATGAATGTAGCTTTCCTCGGAAAATCCAAGGAGGACTCACTTTGCCCAGAGCATAGGATGATTTGTATATCCCTGGGAATCCTTCTCTTCCAGACCGCCCATGAAATCCACTATCCTGGCCACTTCTTTGCAAACCTCCTTGGCATTATCACATGAAGAACTAGAGTACTCACGGCATGAATATAGTAGTTGTATATTGATTACTTGGAATAATTATTTGTATCCTTTGATTGAAGAAAACACCTCTCTGTTTTATGCCCTGTATTGGCAATAAAGACAGACTAGATTCAATTTCTTCCACAGGGAAGTCCAATGCTCCAATTCCTCATCATTCAGATTTATATTTATCTGACCTCGTCTCTTCTCCTTCGGAAGGCACAAACATTGATTTCCAGCAAAAACCAATTCATGCAACGGTTGTGTCATCTCTATCTTGTTCAGAAGGTGTAACCATTGATTTCTAGCTAAAAAAACTATGTGCATTATATCGAATGGCTTAATAATTGCATTATGACCTTGTTCTTTGTTCGTCTGACCAGAGCTACTAAAGGTGGATACAATCTCAGAGACTCTTTAACAATCATGTCCACTTGCAAGAAAACACGACAATCACATCAATACATTAATCCTCCGTCATAATGTTATAACCCAATTAGGAAAGAAAAATTTTGATCTTACGATTTTGAGTTTTTTCAAAGTATTTATGTCTGAATCATCGTTCCCAGAAACGTCTAGAACTTGCTTTCGAGCCATTTTCTACGAGTCTTGATGGATGGCCAGAAGAACTACTATCCATGTTAACATATTTGAAGTGGTATGCTTTCCAACAAAGAAGAAAGCCTTGCATTCCTCTATGATATCTCCAATTCTAATAACAGAAGAACTAGTGTTAGCATGGTCTGTTGCATTAGTGTTTGCTTTGGCATCTATCATAAGCCCTATCAAATCAGTTGAAACGGATCTCTTAACAATGAACAGAGTTGATCATCCGATTCTTCAAATATCAAAGTAGCAATAGAGACCAAACAGTTTTTTCAGATGACAGAATCTTCCTTCATCTCTTGGAAACAATGAACAAAACACTTGGAAAGCAGACCTGCATCTACTTTTGCAACTATGACATGCACGCTCAAGCTACCCATGTACCCATGTAGCTTATACTCGTCACAAGAAACATATGCAACTTTATTCAACAACAACAACAACAAATCCATAAAATATTTATGGGAAGTAACGAAAACTTTAGTTGTGAAAACATAAATCACTATCTATATGGCCATGGATTTGTAAAGCGGTTGGTTTCTTGTAAACCTGGTTCGAGAATATTTCCAACCAAGGATGGGTTATGGGGGCCATCATATCAATCCATTATTTTGACATATTTTCCTTATTAATCCAATCCAACCTCTATGACCAATGATAATAGCTTGATGGTTGGTCGCAATCTCTTTGCTCGTAACTGAACATGGAAAATTCAATGAAAGATATATTATTTTCATGGAAAACCATAACATAAAAAAATGACACATGTGCCTGAGAGTACAGGTTGAATATTGTTGGTGCACGTGGACGATGATAGAAGACTTATCTACTTATCATGTTTGAGAGTGTCTTATGTTTTAATCGAAATTTTGTTTTAGATTAAAGGCCTTTATATATTCTAATATCTAAGCATCCTTGCACTGTATAAGAAGGAATATCTAATATTTTTGTTTCTTGAATTGATTTCACGTGAAGAAACTATTTAAGCGTGGGTTTCTATGATTGAAGTCTACCCTGGATATCATTACAATGGGCGGGATGGTATGTGCATAACATACCAAGGTGCATAACATAACAAGGATTGATCTCGATATTTAATTTCTATGAGTACTGTAATGTTACTTTTACCTGTGTATTAAAATATATATTATGGGATATATTTGATGATGTAAAAATGATATCTAAAGGGCGACACAGTACAGGATTCTTTCAAAACAAATATGCCCAACTCCACAATAATCTCAAGAAGACAATACCAGCACATTGTATCCCCATGGGCTAGCTCAGTTGGTTTGACCCTTTCACTAAATACTGCAGGGTTACCACTAGCAGCTGGCAGCTAATACCTCCATCCGGAAAACTAGGGAAGAGGGAGGAATCCACGGTGCACTGAAAAGGTATCAGCTTCTGAACACTTAATATGCGAGAAGGTGAGGAGAATATATTTCTCCAGAAAACACAAAAAAATAAACAATACCAGCACTTTTTACAAAAGGTCCAAAAAAAAAGGTTTAAAAAATAAATAAATTCGTAGGAAGAGGTTAAAAAAACTCAAAAGTCTATGAGAAAGGTCTATATAGACAGAAAACAAAAAGAAAACAATACCAGCACTTTTTACAAAGGTAAAAAAAAATGGTTTAAAAAATAAAAAAATTCATAGGAAGAGGTAAAAGCTCTATATAGACAGTTGTAATTTGTATCATTTGTAGCATCGTGAATGGAAATGCCAAGGGTGGTATGCTATGTTGTTCATTGGTAACGCTGGAAAGAGGACGGAATCCACGGTGCGCTGACAAAGTACCAGCGTCTGAACACTTAATATGAGAGAATATGAGGAGAATTTATTTCTCCAGAAAACAAAAAGAGAAACAATACCAGCGCTTTTTACAAAAGTTCCAAAACAATGATTTAAAAAGTAAATAAATTTGTAGGAAGAGGTAAAACACTGTATGAGAAATCTTTATATATACAGTTTTAATTTGTATCATTTGTAGCATCGTCGATGGACTCCTTTGACTAATAAATTTTGTCTAGAAACCTTGTTAGAGTATAGGCAATCCCAAGGGTGATATGCTGTGTTGTTCAATGGTTAGGCTGGGTGGTGATATTCCCCTGCCCAGGTTCAAATCCCAACAACATATTTTATCTGTCCTGGGATGTCGTCTTTCCAGTGAAAACAGTTGGGGCCAATGCAAACTCTGGACCCTGGGCAACTTCGATGGAATAAATACCCTCAACTGCAACTAAGAAGCGACGACTTTGGCAGAACAGATACGCATCATCCGCAGCGGAAAGGATCTTCCTTGAGTATTGTAAGGCAAATACACTTCATTATAATATTTTCAGATTGGAGAAGGGCCTTCTTGCCACACATTGTGATAACAGGTCGAGGCAACTACACTCCATTATAATACTTTCAGATTGGGGAAGGGCCTGCTTTCTGCACATCGTGATAACAAGAAGCATCTTGCCAAAAATAAAATGAGATGAATGAAAAGCAAATTAACCCAACAAAAAAGGGCCAATTGCTAATTTCTGCTATCTAAACTAAAATAAACAGGAAAAGTCCCGGAAATGCTGTCGGTCAAAGGAGGGCTTTGATCCACAGAAAACCCTTACCCATACGAATAAAGGACTGTGAAAGATTTCAGAAACCCGGGAGTGGCAGATACCAATCAATCAATTCATGGCAATCCCAACAACATTGAAGTTCATTACATTTTCAACAAATAGAAAAGCCCAAGATGCAAATTTATCAAATCCTGAACAGAAAACCCGATAAGAAATCTAAAGATGATTGAACGTGAATTTCATCTTGGGCAGTAGATTACCTTTGAAGAAAACGGGGATTTCGGAGTATAAGCCGTCACCTGGAATTTTGCCACTGCAGGGCCTTGAGATGAAGATCCTCCTCCTCGTGGACTGCAGTTTTTTCCTTCCCAGGGAGGAAATTAATGGGAGTGGAGATATGGCAGATTATATATGATTAATAGTTTAACATTCGAGAGGCACGGGTTATATAGCATTTGGAATATGTGGAGGACGTGGATGCTCAAATGTCTTACGACTCATATCTATTTGAGATTTGTCGTATTTTTTTCCAATCGAACTTAACATTTATTCATGGCTCAACTGCGTACACAATATGCGTGTTCAAATCGATTTCATCAATGAAAATCACAATTTTTGTGATGCATTGATTTACATATCAAGTAAAAGAAAAGGTAGCATCTAATCGAACCTGAGGCACATCCGATACCGAGAAATATAAAGTTTTTATAGCACAAAACTTTTATTCTATATCGAATGGTCGGCAAGAAATGTGCATGCAGGTTACCACGCTATCTGTAATTCTGCTCTGACTTGTCGTTGCCATAGCATAAACTGCACTAAGCATTCATTACAATGTCAGCGCTGAGTGTGCAACTCTCTCCACATCACCTTACATTCACATTTTTCCAAAAAATGTTCAGCTACTTATTTATTTTTAGCAATTAATTCGGCAGGTTGGTTTCACTAACCAATCAATTAGATGTCAAAAAAWATGTTTTTAAATAATTAAGAAAAATAAAGAAATTCAAACTGTAATATAAAACTTTGAAAAACAACTCTGAAAAATAAAAAAATTCAAACTGTAATATAAAATTTTGGAAAACAACTCAAATTTTTTTGGTAGCTATCAACTCAKTAATAACGGATTACTTTCAYTAACCAATTAAATTAAATGTCAAAAAAATGTTTTTAAACAATTAAAAAAAAAATTAATTAAAACTATAATGTAAAACTTTTTGTAAAACAGCTCAAAAATATCTAGCCCACAATGAATTAATAGATAGTCAAMGTGATATAACGACAAATATAATATAATAATGCACTGTAAAGTGCATATATGTTTTAATAGTGTAATGTCTTCAATGCTATACACACACTAGTATGAGAAAATGCACCATAAATATGTTCTTTATAGATCACATTGGTGCATCATGAGAGTAAAAGCAAATGCCCCAATAACATGTGGTGCACTAAAGATGGATGTCTAGTAGCACAATTGACGATACATTGAGTCATACATAAACACATCAACGCACACAATAAAATTGAAATAAAAATACACGATGTGTACAACTTTAATGAATGCATTAGTGCATGTAGTCACCAATTTTAGTGCACATGGAATAATTCGTAGCACTGAAAAATGGTGCTACTAGTCCATGTCAATGCCACAAAACATAGGTACATACAAAATGATAAGATGATGCTCCCACATAAAAGGGTAACACTATTGATGACGTGTTTATTCATCCATAAAAACATTACCATAGCTAGCTATATGTGAACTACATTGACCGATGCAAATACATGCATAAGTCATCTTGATAACCGTGGTGCTCCATAACATCTCTTAGTGCACTGACTAGGGTAATAAATATATGCACTAACCATTTTCAAACAAATAGTGTGCTTATAATGCAAATTCACACCGCAAGCTATGTGACCTATAAATGCACCATCACTCACTACACAAAAAAAATAGTCACTTGCACTATGACTTTTTTTTTTAAATGAAAAAAAAATATATATATATATATCTATTATGAAAATATAAAAAATTATTAGAAAAGAAATATATGGTCTCATCTTCATTATCTAGGTAAAGTTGTTGTAGAAATTAGAAGCTAAATTGGGGATTTCAAAAAATCCATAAATTAAATGGAAATCATTATGGATGAAGATTGCTAATGAAATCTAATAATTCAAAAATAGGCGATAATGAGGTGATTCTAGAAGGATATAGAGAACTAGTGCTTAAGGTGTTGGAAGCAATGGGGGATGATAAAAATGAGAAATTGGTTTGGTAATATGTTTTAATTGACCCTACCATGGTGCATCTTGTATTGAGCCAATGCATCAATGCAGTTATAGGTTTAGGGCGCACCACAAAGCAAAAAAAATTTAAATAGTCTTTTTTACAAATATTGAGCACGGTTTGGTATTTTTTTATGTATCCCTATTGTGGTGTATCTTATATCATGATAAACCAACATGGTGATCATTTTTGTAAGCATCACAAAGAATTTTTTTTAAATAGGTTCTTTTACAAAATTTGAGTTCTTTATTTATTTAACCTTAAAGCGATGCACCTTGTATCAAGACACACCAGTATAGTTATATGTTTAGTGCATACCACATAGAATTTTTCTTTTAAATAACATGTTTTACAAAATCTAAGCACAATCTAGTACTTTTTAATTAAATTATATACACAGTGTGCCTTGTATCACAATACATCGAATCTTGATGTAGTGATATGTTTAATAAGCACTGAAAAATATATTTTTTTTAATTCAATATTTTTTTCATTTAACTATGAAACAATGTAACTTGTATTAATACATATTGTGAAATCAAATGTTTGGTGAGNATTTAACCCTACCATGGTGCACCTTGCATATAGTTGCATCAATATGCATTTATATAGGTGCACATAGATTTATTGCACGCAATAGAGCATTTATTTTTAAAATGTTATATTTTATAAAAATTAAGAGCAAGGGAATTGTTATTAATTGTGATTTTAGATATATAAGTGCATCAATGCATATGNTTGGTATTTTTTTATTTAACCCTACCATGGTGCACCTTGCATATAGTTGCACCAATATGCATTTATATAGGTGCACATAGATTTATTGCACGCAATAGAGCATTTATTTTTAAAATGTTATATTTTATAAAAATTAAGAGCAAGGGAATTGTTATTAATTGTGATTTTAGATATATAAGTGCATCAATGCATATGTGATCATAGAGAATTAATGTGGCAAACCACTTCTAAGTGAACCAAACATAAAACCTTCACTAAAACCTTTGCCCACATCCACTAAAAGTAGAGCAAGGAGAAGTGTTTCAGTGAAAACATATTTTCCTTGTAGTGTTTTTAGCAAACATTTGGAGATGTATGCATTGTGTTACATTCGTGACATGTTTGACTTAAGCCTTTATGAGGTCACATTATTAAATGTTCTCAAAGGTGTTACCTTTTAGCAAGAAGTGCATATTTCCACATCATTATACATGGAAGTAAAAATATAATTGATCAATTGTGCAATGATAAGCATTTAGTATAGATCTATTGTATTTCTTATAGTAACATTTCTATTATTTATTATCCTTGAGGGTTAGCTCAAACGACCATCAACCAGACGTGAGATCTTTCTCTCAAAATTGGGAAGGTGATATGTTTGACTTTCTTGATCCCCTCGGGGTTAGGCTTCGTAATCAAGGATGATGATTTGCCTTGTTTACCATTCATGGATCATGAGGAAGTACTCGAAAACTTTTCTTTGGAAAAGAAAAACACTTCAATTATTTATTATCCAACACTGTGATGTGAAGATACTATGTTATTAGTTAGAGTAGCCTTTAGTTTATCTTAAAAAACATAATATCTAACAATGTTTCTTAGTTTAAATTAAAGAAACATATAAATTTGGTCTTTAGCTTGCATTCTAAAATGTTCTCAATGATTGTAGAGACAAATATTGCACTAAGATTGAGGTTGCAACATTTCTTATTGGTGATAGACATCTTAAGTGGAAAAGGGGTTTGACAAAGTAGGGCGCAATTTTGAAATTAGAGTTGATTTAAACTAAGTCCTATCTGTGGTAACTTGAATTCTCGAAGGAAAAAAAAAAAACTACTTATCAATCTAGTGTACATAAGTTTGTTGTTATAATATTTGAAACTTCCAAAGTTCATGACTTTTATAATAGTATAATTTAATGTAGTAAATATACTTTATATAACTAGAACATGTAGTTCCCTCATGTTCATAACAATGACATTAAAGCACCATTTAGCAACAAATTTTCAATATCAAAATTATTATTAATTATGATCAATGAAATTGTTGCTAATTATTTATGGTTATAACATTAAATTTTGAATTAGCAAATCTTATATACAACTATTACTAAATTTTAAGCAGATTTATCTGTTAGAATTATAACAAGAGTTCCTAATCTTATAAATGAAGAATTAAGATTTCTAATAAAAATAATCTGTCATTATTTCTATTGAGTAAAAACTATTTCAAATATATCAGTTAATATGTAACCTTATTTTTTTTTTTGAAGTTAATGCAATTTGAATTCGAGAAGTACAAGGTTGGAACATCTAAACCCTCTTAAATTAAATCTCGTAAAAACCATCTTGTAAATACCACATGGAGAGAATCCTTCATTTAAATTGTTTCTAAATCATGTTCTTATATAACCTACAATTATCTTATAATCATACCTTTTGGAATACGCACTATTTGTTTTATCACTTAATCATGTAAGCAAGCTAAGAAAACATCTCAAAGGAATCTCATCATTTCAATGTACATAATTTCAAGCACAAAGGAATTTATATTCGTTTAGTGTGATTTCAATGTACATAATGTCTAGCACAAGTCGTTTGATCGACCAATGAGAAATGAATTTATATTCGTTTAGTGTGAGCATCGAGAATATCAAAGAAAAAGGAACTAGGAAAGTAATTTTACATCCTATTAAAGGTAAGAGGGAACCCATAAATCCCTCCGTAAAGAGAATGTTGCCTAAAGTTATATATAAAGAGGTATAAGAGAACCTAGAAATCCCTCCATAAAGAGAATGTTGCCTAAAGTATATATAAAGAGGTATAAAACTAACGAGAGCCTAATGTATATCTAAAACTCTAACATGTGAAGGTTAATGACAAAGTTGGAAAGAGATATTATATTGACATCAATTTCAGCCCAATTAGGCACTTACATTCTATTTTGGTTGCACTGACATGTGCGTTTAATAAACCTTTTGTAGCATAAAACTCCATTTTAACGAAACATTTGTTTTTAAATATCTTCACCACATAAAATAAAATTACACTATTCTCTTAAATAAAAAAATTGTAAATTATATATATAATAATAATCTATTTTTAAGATTAAGGTCAAGTCAACACAACAAATTGGTGTATGAGATCCCTTTGTTTGTGAGACAAGGGACCCCCTCCGCCCAACGATTTGACTGATAAAATCTATGAAGGTATACATACCCTATATATATATATATATATATATATAACCTTTTCTTATTTGTGCATTTTCATTTCTCGTTATACACTCACTCTTCTATTTTCTCCAAAATTGTATGGAATTAATGTGTCATATATAAAAAAAAAAATCAATAAATTAAAAATGAAATCAATTTTTTGACTATGAAAGCATTCCCTTCCACAAAGAACCTACTATGACTACATGGATCTCAATGCTAATATTTGAAAGGTACTAAATTACAGACGTGGTAAGGTTGTGTGAGGGTGAGAAATTTTAAAAAAATGTAAATAAATAAATGATTATTAATGTCAACTAAATTGAGTATTTAGAGCAACTGGTGATAGTAATTGCATGCATTGAAGAGGATACGGTGGGATGAGAATTCAAATGCAATTGATTCAAAGAATTATGTGCATATTTATCCAATATTATACACTGATAAACAACAATAGTCAAAATTGGATTGACTAATTGACTACCATGTGTGGATCAGATTGACATTAATTAGTTAAAAAATGCATTATTGATCAAAAAAAAGGTCCTTGTTATTGTCATGGTAAGTCTAGGAACAACACTTCCAAGCCCAAAAATAAATAAGGGAAAACAATAATTTGCACTTAAAATATCACTACTATATAATGAAAAAAAATCGGTGAACTATTTCCGACAGTACAAACAAAATTGGTCGTACTATCGAAAAATACAAGACAAATATTTCAATTTTTCAATTTTTTGCAATCTTACCCGCATTCGTCGGACTTGTGACAAAAACCTCTAGATGTGTCTCAATTCCGACGATTACTCTATATTTGTCTCAATACTGGCGTTATCTCTATGTTCGTCTCAATACCGACGATATCTCTAGTTTCGTCTCACTACCGACAATAATAGTGCTAGTCATTGCTCTCTTCAAATGGCCACCCACTATTTGACTAAGTCAACGCTGACTTGGTCAACTGTTGTTGAAATTCTGATGAAAAAAAATAATAAATATGTTTCATTTTAGAGATGATGTGATAGTTTTGTTATAACAACAACGGTTTAGAAAAGGTATAAGGTGTTCTTGTCAAGCGAAAAAACAAATTTATTTTCATATGTCAATTGTATTAGAATAATATAATAGATTCTATTACACCACTCAATTTTATAAGATAATCATCACTATTTTTTTGTGGGGAAGAATGTCAGAAAATACTAGAGGTGGGAAAAAAAGTAAAGAGGGTGAAAAGGGTGACAATGAATGTTATTGTCCTTGCAAAAGATGTTGTATTGCACATCCCGTGAGAATTTTAATAGGAACAACTAAAAGATATTGTAGGAGATATGGGCACATTGATGGGGGATCGAGTGAATAGCATCCTGCGTAATTAGCTATATATTGATCATTATATGTATTTATATTGATTGTATTTATAAAATTTTATATTCTTTTAAAATATTTGTTATATACACTAATTTTGCATGATTGTTTGTAATTATAAAGTTAGAATTGCCCCCTAACTTTATGCGGAATGCACCAAGTAGTAGTAGAAATGATGTTGTACAAGTTGAGGAACATGAAGCGAATAATGAAGATCAAGTTAATGATCCCATGGAAGAAGATGAAAATAATAACACAGTTCAAGATGATGGGACAAATCAAATGATCTGAGAATTGTTCTCTCAGTCGGATGAGGACGGGGACACTGATGTTATTTTTGATGAACCTCTGATAGAAAAGGAAAATAAGCGACTTTATAAAGACTCAAGAGCAAATATTATCTCCGCTACATTGTTGTTGGTGAACTTAATGGTTATAAATAATTTGTCGAACACTTGTATGAAACAGATCCTAAGGTATGTAATATGTTTCATCACATATACATAAATGTTGGTTTTTTTCTCTTTTCTTTAATGTTAATTAATGTGTAAAATAAGAATGCAATATTTATGATTAATATTCTTTATATTAACTAGTTATTTTTTATGTTGTAGATTGTTAGGTGAATTTTTGTTCCATCGTTAAATATTTTACCTCACACGTATCGAGATTTACATGCTATTATGGAATACATTGGAATGGAGTATCAAACTATAGATGCATGTCATAATGATCATATTATATATTATGGACAACATGCATCAAAAATAGAATGTATGCAATGTCATATCAGTAGATATTGAACCGATCAAGTAACGAATAGGGTGCCTCGAAAGGTTCTCATCATATTCCCATAATTCCACGTTTGCAGCAATTGTTTAGGTGCGAAAGCATAGCACGGTTTGTGTATTACCATGTATGGAACAGAAGTGGAGATGGTGTTTTTCAAATGCCTCCAAATGGTTATGCATTTAGGGAAATTGAGGAAAAATGGGCAGAATTTAAAGATGGACCTCGTAATGTTAGGCTTTCATTGATAGTTAACATTGTTAATCCATTTGGAGAGCTTAGGTCTATTTACTCGGTGTGGCATATTTTTGTTATCAACAATAGCATTCCTCCTTGGATGTTAATAAAGAGGGAACACATAATGTTGACAATGATTGTTCTAGGTATTTGTTTACATTAATTTTTTGAATGTAACATTTTCATTTGTTTCTTTTTTTGCAGAATATATTTTATTTATTTATTTACTTATATAATATACATATCATGATATTAATTATGTGTAATTTCAAATAATTAGGTAAGTACCAAGTTAAATAAATGAATGTATATATCGAGCCTCTTATTAACAAGCTACTAAATTTATGGACCGTCGTCACTATGTATGACATATGTAAGCCAATCGAGGAGAAGAAATTTCAATTTCATGGAATACTTGTATGGACAATTCATGATGCCCCAGGACTAACACATTTTTGTGGTATGTAACATTTTGTTGCACTTTAATACTATATAATTATTTAAATATAACATGCATTTTTTAAAAATAATCCCATCGTATAACTGACATCAATCCATTTGTTGCAGGTCTTCAAAAGAGGGTAAGTTTTCATGTCCAATTCGTGGTCCTAAGATGAAGTATCATCGTTCAAAAAGTTTAGGAAAGATGGTGTTTGATCAGTATAGGCACTTCCTCCCTAAGAACCATAGGTATCGTACTACTGAAAAATATCTTTTCCATTGGAAAGAAGAGACTGGACAATGATGTTATTTTTGATATACCTTAATTAAATTTTGTTTTGGTAGTTTCTATGCATTATTACTATGCTTCTTTTTTTAATTTTTTATTTTATAGATTGTATTGGGGAATTGAGAGTGA
This sequence comes from Picea sitchensis, assembly GCA_010110895.2. Lineage (NCBI taxonomy): Eukaryota > Viridiplantae > Streptophyta > Pinopsida > Pinales > Pinaceae > Picea > Picea sitchensis. Next base: position 92,244 of record SNQJ01S0018877.1, read on the forward strand.
TGTGAGGGGGAGAGGAGGGGCCATATGAACTTCTACCTTCACTTGGTTGACCTTGTTTAGTAGAGAATAAATTGTTCTCGAAACCAAGAGAATTTGATTCATCTTTATACCATCATCGTAAATGTCATCATTGTTGTCATAGTTTTGTAGCAATGATGAGGGGACGTGCGTCTCGAATAGATTTTAAAGGAAACAACTAAAAGACATTGTACTAGGGATAGACATGGGAAATAGTGACCTATGAATGGGGCCAACGTTGAATTTTTTTCGAATTGTTTCTGTATGCACTGAAATTTGACATGGAAAGACTGTTTGCATGCCTTGATGATATGGCCAAAGGGTTTCCAGACTCAAATATCACTCACACACCCACTCTATATATCCAATCTCGTTCTCATTTCGTTTGATTTTTCTCAGATTAATTTGATGCATGGAACTCCCAATATACCCATTGTCATGGTCGTGCTCTTTATATTCATCGTCTGTGTCGTTCAAAACCAACACTGTGCCAATTAGTCCCATGATTTTGGTCGTGGAAAGAAGAATGAAGTAGATGAGATTTCACATTTAAATAATGATTTCATACTAATATTCTTTATGGAGAAAAAATGTACTTAGACAAGAGAAAAAAACAAAGACAAGAAATAATTGATATTGAAGCTTGTGTAATTAATGAAGTGCTTCTTTATCGATGTTATTGCATGCCCTTGCAGTACTAGATGCAGGGACATAAATTGTACTAGGGCTAGACATGATGGGCAATAGTGACCTATGAATGGGGCCAATGTTGAAATTTTTTCAATTTTTTTTTGTATGCATTGAAATTTGACATGGATAGATTGTTCACATGCATTGATGATATGGGAGGGTTTCCATACTCAAATATCATTGACATGCCCACTCTATATATCGATCAATCTCATCCTCATTTCGTTTTAATTTTCTTAGTCTAATTTTAAAGGAAACAACTATCAAAATACATTTTACTAGGGCCAGAGTACATGATGGGAAACAATGACCTATGAATGGGGCCAATGTTGAATTTTTTTCAAAATGTTTCTGTATGCACCAAAATTTGACATGGATAGATTTTTCGCATGCCTTGATGATATGGGAGGGCTTCCAGACTCAAACATCACTTAGACACCCACCCTTTATATTCATTTTTTTTGTAGTTCAAAACCAACATCATGCCAATTAGGCCCATGATTTTGGTCATGGCAAGAAGAAGGCGATAGATGGGATTTCATATTTAAATAATTATTTTTTACTAATATTATATATGGAGGAAAAAAGTACTTAGATGAGAACAAAAAACAAAGACAAGAATTAAAATACATTGTACTAGGGCTAGTGTACATGATGAGAAATAATGACCTGTGAATGGGGTCAATGTTGAAATGTTTTCAAAATATATCTGTATGCATCAAAATTTGACATGGATATATTGTTCACATGCCTTGACGATATGGGAGGGTTTACAAACTGAAATATCACTCACACACCCACTCTTTATATTGAATTCCAAGAAATGATCCAATAATTCTCTAGAATCCCATGATCATGTCACAAAACATCCATTTAGTTGTCACCTATCTAAGGTGACAGTGGGATGTAGGTATTCCCATAGTTCTTTCCATCTTGAGGATTGGGTCAGGATTTTCCCAACCTACAATCCGTGCGATAAGTACATTTCCCTTACCAAGGATGATGTAAATATGTCAATGTTTGAGTGTTGGAACCAAGGCATATAACTCTTTATCATACATGTTGTAGTTATGTTTTGCAATAAAATTGTTCCAAACTAATATACAATAATTTCGCCTCCTTGTGTAAAAACAATGCCTACAACATAATATGATCAGGCATTAGTCTCCTCAAAGGGATGATGAAAATAAACAAAAACAAGCGCCACTGAAGATGAAAAAGAATGAGCAAAGGGAATCCTTGAATTGTTGAAATGCCTTAGCTATTACAACATTAGATGATTAATGCTTATGATTGGAGAGTTAATGAAGTGGTTGAGCATTGTGAGAGAAATTTCATAGACATATATTTGTTTGTTGTAGGGTATACATATAGTAATTTAACAAAACCTACATACAAAAAATATGCAATCATGCTTACTAAGAGTAGTGGGAAAATCACTAATCCAAGATTGGTAGAATTGGTTGGTAGAATCCAATATTTTTGTTAGAAGTTTTAGATTGATTTCATAAGGCACATCTTCTAATAAAATATTCAACGTGCTTCTTCATATAAGGCCAATAAAAATATTTCTCTAAACATTGCAAAGTATTCAAAGTGCCAAAACGACCACAATAATAAGAGGAGTGTCAATCATGGATTATTGTGAGGTGTGTTGAACTAGATGTAACATGAAGCTTATTTAATTTTTACAATGAACCATCTCTTAATATATTATTAAGAAAAAGAGTTTGATTTAACATTATAGGTTGTTGTAAAGAGGTGAAAATTGACTCAAAGTATGGATTTGGAGCATAAATACTTCCATTCTTCATAGACAAATTAGGTATTGAGAATATGTAAAACCTTGGAAGGAGGGCTATTCAACGTATAAACAATTTTATTAGTAGTCCCCCTTTTGTACTTAATAATGGGATAAAAAATTTAAACATAAGATTCACATTTAAGATGCCTTTGTAATCTTAGATTGGAAGTTCATAAACATAATGGGTTGATGATTAGTGTGAAGGATTGTTTCCTTACCAACAATGTAATGTCACTATTGCTTGAGTGCTTGAACCAAGGCGTAGATCTCGTTATCATATGTATTGTAGCATATAGGGGCTTCCGCGGTGCAAGATATTAGATATTATTTTCAGGATTAACTGCGTAGTGTAAGTCATTAATCTGTGACCCATATCCATGAGTATTAGTCGCAACTGACCAATAATTCTCATGATTTGAATAGTCCACTTAGCACTCATTGCATCGGGTGATGCTCACAGGGGTGAAGAAATGGGATTGAAACCAACGAAATAAATCGCATAGTATCAATCATCACTTC